>JANJGN010003527.1:0-44174 GCA_026770705.1 Isurus oxyrinchus | reverse complement strand
TCCTGAGGCGGCCCCTCATCCTCCTGAGGCAGCCCCTCATCCTCCTGAGGCGGCCCCTCATCCTCCTGAGGCGGTCCCTCATCTTCCTGAGGCGGTCCCTCATCCTCCTGAGGCGGTCCCTCATCCTCCTGAGGCGGCCCCTCATCTTCCTGAGGCGGCCCCTCATCCTCCTGAGGCACTCCCTCATCCTCCTGAGGCATTCCCTCGGGAATGGGGGTGCCTCGCGTCCCGAGGTGGCCGATGAGTCCCGCGCGCAGGGGGCAGGCCTTGCTCGGTGTGGGGGTGGATTGATGGGGTTGTTTGGGAGGTCTACACACTCCCTCGACCACCTTTCCCGAGGGAGTCTCCCAATGCGCTCGGTGTCTTTCCGAATGATCCTTCTCCATTTGGGTTGGTTACAGAGCTGGGGGGTGGGGGGTAGTGGGCGGGGGGGCTCCTGCGAGTCAGCGGGGAATGTTTGACCTCTTCAAGGGGGAGGGATTCGAGTTCATTCCCGAAGCTTTTCCCGCTGTCCCCTGGGGTCTCCCTGCCCGTGACCGGGGGGGGGGTCCGAGCTGCTTCAGGCCTACGTGTCAGGCCTACGAGTGACGCCTCCTGCCCGGCGGGGCTGCTTTGGGGTGACTGGCACCTCAATGCTGGGCACGTTGGCCTGGGAGAGGGAGGGACGGCGCGGTTAGACCACCTTTCTTGCCCTTGGATTTGGAGGATCCGTTGGAGGGCCTTGCCCAGTCCAGGTTGTCCAAGTCTACGAAGGGTACAGGAGCTTGGGGGGGGGGATCACTGCTGCCCGGTAACCCACGACCTCAGTCTCGGGGATTGAGCTCCTGTACTCCGGAACTGCTTCCAGAGACGCAGTGCGGGTTTCCAACTATTGAGAGGCACCACAGACACCGGAGGCGGGGGTGAGGGGGGGTGGGGGAAGTGTGGGATGGCAGATAGCTCCCTCCACCCCGACCCTACTCTCCCCCTCCCCACCCCCACAAGAAGTAAAACTGGTATTGAGCTGCCCCCACAGCCATAACAGCGCATAGGTGGGCTTAACAAGTGTGGCACCACCGACCCTCACCGGGGAGGAAGCCCCGCCCTCTCGGAGCTGCCGGGCGATCCGATTGGCCGGCAGCTCCGTCAGCGCCGAGCGGGCGTTGGTGGCCGCTGCTGGAACTTGCGACGAGGGAGATGAAGGGGGCCCTGGGATTCCTGAAGGCAGTGAGTCTAGGAAGGGGGGAACGGTGGGGGTTGTGGTGGTCAGTCCCCAAGGGCGAAAACTCGCGCTGCCCACTCTGACCTGACCACCCACGCCAAAGGTTGGGGGTCAATTGGCTGCTTAGCGAACCCAATTAACCCCTGATTAGCTATTGAACTATGGCCTGCGGGCAGCCAATCCTGGGGCAGGGTCAGGGTCAGGTGACTTATCAGATGATCGCTCCAGAGCAGGAGCTGTACAGAGTGAAGGTTGTGAGTTTTCCAGTCCAGCCCAGGTCAGTCTATTTAAATTCGAGCTAATCCCTGTCAACTGGGAAAACAGGTAAGGAGCGTGTGTGATGGGATACTCCCCACTCACCTGGATGAGTGCAGCTCCCACAACACTCAAGAAGCTGGACAACGTCCAGGACAAAGCAGCCCCGCTTGATTGGCACCCCATCCACAAACATTCACTCCCTCCACCACCGACGCACAGTAGCAGCAGTGTGTGTACCATCTACAAGATGCACTGCAGCAACTCACCAAGGCTCCTTCGACAGCACCTTCCAAACCCACCACCTCTACCATCTAGAAGGACAAGGGCAGCAGACACATGGGGAACACCCACCACCTGGAAGTTCCCCTCCGAGCCACTCACCATCCTGACTTGGAAATATATCGGCCGTTCCTTCACTGTCGCTGGGTCACAATCCTGGAACTCCCTCCCTAACAGCGCGGTGGGTGTACCTACACCACACGGACAAAATCCTGGAACTCCCTCCCTAACAGCGCTGTGGGTGTACCTACACCACACGGGACAAAATCCTGGAACTCCCTCCCTAACAGCGCTGTGGGTGTACCTACACCACACGGACAAAATCCTGGAACTCCCTCCCTAACAGCGCGGTGGGTGTACCTACACCACATGGGACTGCAGCGGCTCAAGAAGGCAGCTCACCACCACCTTCTCAAGGGGCAATTAGGGTTGAGAGATAAATGCTGGCCAACGTCCCACAAATGAGTTTAAAGTAATAATTTTTCACTAACCCCCCTCCTGTGGGCTGTGGTGTGAAGATCTGGAGAAACCGCTCCCGTATGGATTCATCGCTGGCCTCACAGCCATCCACTCGATCACAGCAAGCGCCATTGGCAGGGAGCGACACCGGGGTCCCTTACCGCCCCCTCACCATCGCCCTCAGAGCATTGCCCCCCCCCCACTCCCCCACCATCAGACCTGCCTTCACCCTCTGGGGCATCTCCTCAAGCGCACATGATAGGTCCAGAAGGCACCTCCAACGGGGTGGGTGGACACCACATGCCGGTGGCTTTGAAGGTCACAGCGACCCTCAGCTTCTCTGCCCCCTGGTTCCTTTCAGGGCTCAGTGGGAGGGGGGGGTAGTCACAGCTTCTCCAAGTTTGTGCCCGTTACCCTGGGAGCTCACACAATTCTCCCATCGTGCGGCACTCACAGGCCTCAAGGCTGCTCTTAGCCCCTGCATGAGTGGATGGATGCCCCCCCCCCACCTCCACCCCAGGTGAAGAGGGCTATCCCTTGAAGAGGTGGCTGATGACCCCCCACTCCGTCAGCCAAGAACTGAGGCCGAGGAGGGATACAGCAGGAGTCAGGCCTCCACGAGGGCGGAGGTGGAGAGGAACATCGGGCTGCGGATGCCTGGACCGGTCAGGGGGAGCATTGCAGTCCCTTCCAGAGAGTGTCTCCCTCATAAGTCATCGCGGGCGGCTCCCTGCAAGGCTCTGGCAAGGAGGGAAGCCACAGGAAGGTGAGGCAGCTCCACAGGCCACGGAGGATGACTCGAGTGACGGCTCAGAGGAAGAGCCTGGGGAGGCACAGGTTGAGGGACCTTGAGGCAGAGGACAGGAACCCTCATGGAGGCAGGGACTCCAGGGACGCTCTGATCCAGTGAGCCTTCAGCTGGGCACCCAAGGCATCGATGCCTCATCAAGCCAATGGCTCTGTCTCCTTTGCTGACCATCAATAAATGAGAACCCAACCCAGTACGCCAGCACCACACAATGCTATGCTTTTACAAGCCGGTGCTGCATCTGATACCTACTCATTAACACCAATAATATCACCCGTCACAAGCCCCTGTTGTGCTCAAGGTGCTTTCAGCTTGTATCTGCAAGGGGCTTGGTCTGGGTGCCCCCAGTCCTCACTGGCAGTGGATACTGACCCTGATGACCTTGGCGATCGTCCTCTGGCCACTGGAGCCTGAGCAGGCTCTGCCCTGGGAGGGTACTTCCAGCCCCACGGCTGGGCACCTCTCGGTCATCGTGTCATCATCAGATGCAGTGGCCACTGGCAGAGGAGCTGGTGCCCAGCGTAAGGCGCGTCTGGGGCTCCCTGCTCACCACCTGATGGACAACTCCAGAGGCTCATCATCTGCCTCGGATGCAGCATGGTCCTGGTCTCCAGCCGTGCCCCCCCCCCCCCCACCACCACCACCACCGCTGCCAGCTCCCTGCGCCCTCTCTGCCTCTACCCGCTCCTCATGCGAGTGAGATGTGCCCTCACCGCCCTGCATTACCCGCGGAGCGGAATATCTAATGCCCACTGACGTGTGAGTATCTGCGCTGGTGCCTGGTTCAGAGAGACGGTATGATGCTGGCACGGGTGCGATGGCTTCCTCAGAGCTCAAATGGAGAGGTGGGGGGTCCTCAGGGTCACCAGCAGCCCCTGCAGAGGGTGTATCTGCGGGAGGAAGGCCAAAGATCAGTACATTCAGAGTCGCTGTGAGTGCTGGACGGGCTGAGGAGACTGGAGACCTGCCACGTGGTGCCATCGGCATTGGAGTTTCAATGGGCTCTCTGGCTACAGCATTTCAGTTCCTGGTGAGAAGAGCCCATTGTGTTTCCGGTACCCACCACACACGCATCTGTCACCTGCACCCTTACCTTCATCCGAGACCCCCCACCCTCACCGCGCCCAGGGAACCGAGCAGGCCGCTGGCGTTCCGGCTCCAGTCATCCCTCTCGTGCTTAGTGGGGAAGCAGAGAATCGCCTCCTCCACCCATCCTGCGGTGCTCCGCGGTGTTATAACTCCCCATCCTCTCACAGGGAAATTACCTCATTGTTGCCCCGTCTCCCTGGAGCTCCTTTCCTGGTTTACCCCCTCTGCCCTCCCACCCGGGCATTGGGCGGGCTGTGTCACTGTGGCACATCTCACCCTGCAATGCACTGAGTCCAGCCGTGCTGTCAACCCGGCCTTGGCAGGGCAGGGCTTCAGTGCCAGTTGGCGTCCACACTCTTAGACCCCTGAACGCTCCAAGCAACGGGCATTTGGCTACAGCTCTCCGCACAGGACCATGCCTATTTTTGCACTCACCCCCTTGCTGACCGCAGCGGACCATTGGACCTTTTAGCAGCACTGAAGCCACTTGCCTGCGCACCACATCGTGCCCACCGACATGGGCAACGACCTCTGTGCAGACCTTCTTGGTCAATCAGGGGTGGCCTCTTGCCGTCCCTGGGCATGGGGATATGCCGCCTGGCACTCCCAGGCACACATCTGAGAAATGAATGTGGGGGGGGCGGTGGTGGGAAGAGGTGCAGAGTGCCCACCCGACTCACCTTCCCGCCTTCCGTGAGCACCGGGTGCAGAGGCCATGTCCATGCACCAGGATGTTTGCTGGGGTCCCTTCCAAGCAGTTCCCCCAGCGTTCCCCCACGACTCCCTCCCGCCGGGTTCCCATTGGGCCCGCCGCCCAACAGCATTCCCACATCACCCCACCCCCACCCCATCCCATGCACGGAAAACACACCGGGCGGTAGCGCCTCACGCTGGGCCAGCGCAGGATCACATTTCACAGCGCAAACTCGGCCAGCGGCCGGCTTTAACGTCCCCTCCCGGCCGCTCCGGCTTCTGACCCACACACGAGGCTAGAGCTCAGGATCACCCGTCGGGGATGGGGAAGGGGGGAGGGGGGGTGAGGAAAGCAGACATAGTGCAGCACTTGAGAAGCCGGAAGGCACACCAGAGATACCAGAGGTCCGCCAGGGGCTGGGGCAAATTGAATTGGCCAAAGTTCGGTTGCTACCGGAAAGGTTTTGGGTCGGAGGAGAAAGGAAAGGAAAGAGGGAGAGCGTCTGAGACGCTGGGACCGGGGAATTTCAAGCAATGGGGAGGGCCCACAGAACACTTGGCCCCAGGAGGCAGTGGGGGGAGGGGGCTTTGAATATTTTTAAGGCAGGGGGTCGGTAGATTCTTGTTAGGCAAGGGAATCGAAGTTTATTGGTGGGGGTAGATGGGAGTGTGGAAATCCAAACATAATCGAGGCACAGATTAGAAAAGTAGGGAGGTCATGTTGGAGTTGTACAGAACCTTGGTGAGGCCACAGCTGGAGTACTGTGTGCAGTTCTGGTCACCACATTATAGGAAGGATGTGATTGTACTGGAGGGGGTGCAGAGGAGATTCACCAGGATGTTGCCTGGGATGAAACATTTAAGTTATGAAGAGAGGTCGGATAGACTTGGGTTGTAAACTAAATGAAACATTTTATTAATTTACACAGGTTAAAATATATATACACATGGCTACAAATAGCTACTATCATCACTTACAGCAAATTCCCAAACTAATCTCAATTAAGGCAACAGCAACCGATAGACTTAACCAGACACCAGGCAAGGCATTTTCACCTTACAAATTCAAAATGAGGTTCTTTTCACTTTGGTTCCTGTGGAGCCAGTTGGAGGCTTGATGCTGCCTTTTGATCTCACATTGCCTCTGCTCTGCACACCCGAAAACTGCTCAAGTTATGCTTACCACCACTGATTGAATTCGAATACTTATTGATCACCAGCCTCTTTGAACTTCACCTTTTAACAATGAAACCACTCTCATAATTCCAATTTTATTAGTAATATAAACATATGGCTTGGTAGCTGCTAGATAGGTGCCAGTTTTCACCCCGCTTCTTGAATGCTCTATTCAAAAAATGCAAATGCGCTCTACCTCTTTTACATCTCAAAACTCGTATACATCAAAGCACCCAGACTAGCTGGCTTTAATCTAATTAAGACACACACACACATACTAAACCTCTATTTTGAAAGAAAAATATTTTCCAAATTATTATATACACCAATAGCTTCATGACCTGGAGTGTCACAGTTCCAAAGTTGCTCCTGCAAATAAACATTTCTTGGTGAATTGTGGCCCAGTTGAGCAACGAAGTGTGCCAAATAAAATTACCGGTGGACCAGCCTCAGTCATAGGCAATATGAAAACAACTGAAGTGCTTGTAGAATTGGAATCTAGTATTGCTAACAGGACTGAAAGTGCAAAGTGAGGCTTCCAGGCCAATAACCAGAGGCACTGATTTACAAGCGACTGCCTGGTGCTAATAGACAAAACACAGCAGCTGGAAGCCAGGCAAGTGGACAGTGTCCAAAAGACCATATAAAAAGCCTGTAGAGGAGAGGCATGATATAGTTCATGGATTATGTAAGAGAGCTGAAGGGATGGAATGAATTATGAAACTCCAAATGGAGAATGTAATTGACCCCTGCTCAAAAAGGAACCGGGATAGATCGGTTCGAACCGGGACCTGGAGAAGCTGCGCGCTCATAAAAAGTTTAAAGATCAAACCCAGCGGGAGTATGAAACTCTGTCGTGTGAACATCTCAATGGCACCCTCGAAACGGCGGGAAGAGACTTTGACCCAGAGAAGAAATGAGACATTAACGCGCAAAAATGCCTCTTTGGGCGCAATTGTCCCAGATTTGCACTAAGCGCGGTAGCAGTCCGGTGATGTCGCTTACCCCCCGCCGGCCGCAATAGCGGGTTTTCACGCCCGTCCCAGGCCCGCCGGGTTAATTATGCACTCCTGGGGAGCACGGCCTCCCTTTCCATGGTGGGCAGGCTCCAATTCGCCCGCCACCCCCGTCACCTCACTGCTTCCTCACGCCGGACGCCATATTGAAAGTCCAGCCACGCTCAGCGCTTCCAGACCAGGGCTGCAGCAAGGAAGACACGGCCCTGAAAGGCAAGAAGGGCTGCAGCCCTCGAGCACCCTTTGGATGCCGTGGAGACCCCGCTGTGATGTCCTCTACCCCTGCTCTGGCAGCAGGAGGAGCAGCAACATCACCGGGCTCTGGCATGGCAGGCGGTGCCAGTGTGGGGTCAGTGCCAATGCTGCACTGAAGAGGTCGGCCGTCCGGCGCAGAAAGAGGGTGAATGATCTCACCCAGTGCCGCCCAGGGTAAGGCAGTCACCTCCTCGCTCTAAACCCACACACTCACCAGCCGGTCACACACTCACTGGCATCTCACCCACTGCCAGCTCATGGGGCATCACCGCTCACTCTCCCTCACTCACCCACACACACCCCCTCACATCTCCACCTGGTCCCATCTCCTCTGAAGGCTGCCTCCTTAGTCCTTGGGCACTTGCACAGGTCAACATGTGCCTCCCACCCCAACACACACACACACACACCCTGGGATACCCCCCACTTTCCCTGATTCGGCCCTCGCACTGCAGCCTCTTCCCCGGCCTGAGGCCATTCCTCCCCCTTCCCCAATCCCGAGCCCTGCAGAGGGATGGGTCCGGCGGGCTGGCCCTGTAATGATGCGCTGACATATCACAACGAGGTTGACGACAGTGGGAAACGCGGCCCTGACATCGACGGGCGGAGCGCAGGATCGCAGACTGGCTTCACAACGCCGTGAAATCGATTCTTGGCCTTCCCGCCATATCTGTCCGCTCACACCTGCCGAACGTGCCCGGCACCAGCGGGCACGGAACATCCTGCACCAGGTGACAGCTGTCACCCCAAACATATCCTATGGATCTCTCATCAACTCAACCACCCCCCCGCCACTCCAGAGGCTTGTCGAACACTGAACCAAACCGGTCTCACCGAACTCCGTCTGTCACACGAGGGTTTCCAATCTCCACCCTCCAAAATCCCACTTTGGAACCTTCTCCCATACCGACGCTTTCCCTGGGACGCCTTCCACAAGGTTCCGCCTCCAGGGTTTCAATCTCTCCTTCCCATGTTCCTCTCCCCTGGATCGCCATGTGCATTCGAGTTTTGCCTTCCATACACTCCCTGTCAGATTCAGCCGTCAGCAGTCCACTGCTTCTTCACACACCCTTAGTAAGGGCTCCCCATCCTTTGGCTGTCTCCTTGGATCTTCTGGCTTCTCACAAGCCTATTTTGCTTTAAGTCTGCATCCTGCAGCTTTCTCCCTTTAAGCTTGGAGCCTTCCTCTCTGCTCCTCACTCTTACCTTCAACTTAACAGGACTTTCTCCAGATTCCTGTTCACTTCTTTTCATTAGAAGGTTTTCTCAGGACCCCTCTTCTTCTGTTGTTTGGGGAAACCTGCTTCCTGCAGCTCCCTCCTGTCCAGCTTCTTCTAGCTCCTGTTTCCAACTTCAGTTTGGGTCTTGCTATCTGTCCCTCTCCCTTTGCTGCTTCTGCAGGCAGCTCCTTTCAACTGAACTGAAGCTATTTCTCTGCTTTTCTCTTGTCTCTGCGGGTCCCTCTCCCTGTTGCGAGGCAACAAAAGCGTTTTCTACCTTGTGTCTGTTTTAACTCCCCTGCAAGTGTCGTAAAACCTCATTAAAATTCAGGCTTCTTTTAAAGACAAACTTAAAGCAAAAACTCATTCCTAACACCCACAAATACAACTTACTTAAACTATCTCTAGTTCCTAACACCTCCCCACCTTGAAAGAAAGGAAGCTTTGCAACAGTTTCACTCCCTCCATCTCTTAAAAAAAAAGTCTTAGCAACCTCCAAATCCGTTTTGAATTCTAACCTGCATCATACACCTCACAGTAATTCCAGTTCCTATGTCCAGTACCTCCTCATACTCATAACAATGTTTGCTACCTGGTTTCAGGCAGCACTCGTGGTATCAGCACCAGGCTTCCCAGGCAGAACCACAGCACTTTTAGGGGCGCTCATGGGCAGGTCTGTACCTCTCAGACCTGCCGTGAGGCGGAGGGGGGTGGGGGGTTTTTCAATGGCTGCAGGACTCGGGGTTGGGGAAGGGGGAGGAATGGCCTCAGGCCAGGGAAGAGGCTGCAGGGCGAGGGCCGAATCGGGGAAGGCGGGGTGGGGGGGTATCCCAGGGTGTGTGTGTGTGTTGGGGTGGGAGGCACATGTTGACCTGTGCAAGTGGCCTCGAGGTGGCGAGGGCTGAGGAGGCAGCCTCCAGTGGAGATGGGGCCAGATGGAGATGTGAGGGGGTGTGTGTGGGTGGGTGAGGGAGAGTGAGCAGTGATGCCCCTTGAGCTGGCAGTGGGTGAGATGCCAGTGAGTGTGTGATGGGCTGGTGAGTGTGTGGGTTTAGAGCGAGGAGGTGGCTGCCTTACCCTGGGCAGCACTGGGTGAGATCATTCACCCTCTTTCCGCGCCGGACGGCCGACCTCTTCAGTGCAGCATTGGCACTGACCACCTCTGCCAGCGCCTCCCAAGCCGGAGTGGTGAGACCGATGGGCCCCCTGCGGACAGAGCTGGGGAAGGGGACGTGGCAGCCGGACTCCAAGACGTCCAGAAGGAGATGCGTCGCCGAATCTGGAGGGGGAGGGGGGCGCGGGGTCACGTCTTGTGTGTGGCAGCCCTGGGCTGGAAGCGCTGAGAGGCGGGTGCCCGCGGCTGGACTTTCAATATGGCGTCCGGCGTGAGGAAGCGGTGTGGTGACGGCTGGGCTGTTCCCTGAGAATGGACGATTAGCGAGGCGGGACTGGGACAATACGGTGCGAACAGCCGCCATTGCGGCCGGAGGGTCAAAGCTCCTTTTCCCCTGCCCGCTACCGCACTCTGTGCAAATCTGGAGCGGCTCTGGCCTTAGTTTCAGGGAGTGGTGTGGCTGACCACAGATGGCCTATTGGTTTACATGGACTGTGTATTTACTGTGAACATTAGAGTACAAGGTCGCTTTTGTAGCTTGTGTTATCCTTACTAATCTGTCCATATCTGTAAAGGTGTAGTTGTGGGTGACGGAGTATTGTGATATAACTCGACTTTTCTTGTTTGATAAAGGTCTTAATCTTTTGTGATAAAGTTCACCAGCTGACTCCTGTGACTCTGCTCAGTAGCCGCTCTCCACGTTTCTAAAGAAAAAAATGAAAGTTCGGATCTCTCAAAGCGGGTGCCACCCCTGGGATCAGACTGGTCTGGTCGGGATTGTAGCAAGAGGACACCCTGTCACTGGGGAAGTGGCTGCGCGTTCTGGAGACCTGTACAAGTGAGGCAGTTCAGGCACAGCCGCATTGAGATGATTAAAGTGGGGTGTCCAGCTCTTCTGCCCACTCCAGCAAGGCAGAAGCATCAAGGTGCCGCCAAGTGCCGGAGAACTTTTCACCCCCTCGGGCACAGATGGCAAACGAATGAGCGTTTCAGTGGACTGCGGAACAGCTGGATGACTGGATGCGTTGCACAATCTCCTGGCTAAAGCAGCTCATGGGGCAGTCACTGGTGGAGGCTCTCCCAGCCCCTCGCAATGTCGGCATCCCGGTTTGGACCAAGCTAACAGTGCAGCCTTGCAGTGCAGGACAATGCCTGCGCCTGAGCTGAGAGCACAGGGTGATCCCAGTGGGCAAAACTGCTGCCAATCGGTCGGGTGGGGTGGGGCGGAGGAGGGTGGGGTTTCGGGCTGCCGTGCCGTGCACTAAACTCTGCCCATCCAAGTGGTGGTCAGCACGCTCTCCGAGATGTGTTAAGGCGCCCTTCAGACTTAACCAGGACAGGTTCTTAATACACCCAAGTTAACCACGTGTCTCTCTCTGCCTCTTCCAGCCTGCAGGAGGAGTACATCAGGAGCATGGAGCCTGGTGAACGATCTGTATACCTGATGGCCCACAGAGAGCAAAGACGAGGGAGGAGAGAGCGACTGAGGCTACTGGGGCTGCACAGAGGCAGGGGTAGCAGCCTCAGGAAGAAGGGGCGCCTGGGGGTCCCTCCCACACACTGCCCAGGAGCCACAACGAGCAACCGCTGGTCGGCGCCTCGCCAGACCCAGGGTCTATAGGCGTCACCTTTCATTCCTGCAGATGACCAGTGTCACTGAAGGCTGTGCACGTCCAGGGAACTGATCAGTCACATCTGCCACCGGCTGCAGGGTTTGGTGCCAAGGGGACATGGAGGCCATCCACTGCCAGTGGCCGTGAACGTGACCCCGGCACTCAATTTCGATGCCAGTGGCTCCTTCCAGGGCTCCACAGTGACCTCTGTGGGATTTCACAGTCCGCCACCCACAAACGCATCAAAGGGCGTCAAGGATGCCATCTTCTCCAGGACACACAACTTTGTACATTTCGCCCGGGACCAGGACAGCCAGAATGCAAGGGCCATTGGATTCGGCCTGATCTCGGGATTCCCACAGGTGCAGGGTCTGATCGACTGCACTCATGTGGTGCTCAGGTCCCCATCGCTACACTCGGTCAACTACATCAACCGCAAGGGCTTCCACTCACTGAGTATGCAGCGGGTATGTGGCCACCAGAAACGCATCCATATGACCATAAGACGGAGGAGCAGAAGTAGGCCATTCGGCCCATCGAGT
The DNA here is from genome assembly GCA_026770705.1 of Isurus oxyrinchus. Lineage (NCBI taxonomy): Eukaryota > Metazoa > Chordata > Chondrichthyes > Lamniformes > Lamnidae > Isurus > Isurus oxyrinchus. The sequence continues at coordinate 32,451 of JANJGN010003527.1, read as the reverse complement.
TCTGCTCTGCCATTCAATGAGATCATGGCTGATCTGATAATCTTCAACTCCACTTTCCTGCCTTTTCTCCACAACCCTCGATTCCCTGACTGATTAAAAATCTGTCTGTCTCAGCCTTGAATATACTCAATGACCCAGCCTCTCCAGCCCTCTGCGGTAAAGAATTCCACACATTCACTACTCTCTGAGGGAAGAAATTCCTCCTCATCTCTCTCTTAAATGGGTGACCTCTCATTCTGAGATTATGCCCTCTGGTCCTAGACTCTTCCACAAGGGGAAACAGCCTCTCAGCATCTACCCTGTCAAACCCCCTAAGAATCTAATATGTTTCAATAAGGTCGCCTCTCATTCTTCTAAACTCCAATGAATACAGGCCCAACCTACTCAACCTCTCCTCATAAGAAACTCCCTCCATACCCAGGATCAACCTAGTGAACCTTCTCTGGACTGCCTCCAGTGCCAGTATATCTTTCCTTAGATAAAGGGACCAAAACTGTTCACAGTATTCTAGGTGTTGGTCTAACTAGTGCCTTGTACAGTTTTAACAAGACTTCCCTATTTTTATACTCCATTCCCTTTGAAATAAAGGCCAACATTCCATTTGCCTTCCCTATTACCTGCTGAACTTGTATGTTAGCTTTTTGGGATTCATGCACGAGGGACCCCCAAATCCCTCTGTGCTGCAGCTTTCTGCAGCCTTTCTCCATTTAAATAATATTCAGCTCCTCTATTCTTCCTGCCAAAGTGCATCACCTCGTTTCCCACATTGTATTCCATCTGCCTAGCTTTTTGCTAACTCACCTGACCTGTCTCTATCCCTCTGCAGACTCTTTGTGTCACCCTCACCACTTGCCTTCCCACCTATTTTTGTGTCATCTGTAAACTTGGCCATAGTACATTCACTTCCCTACATACAAGTCATTAATATATATTGTAAATAACTGTGGCCCCAGCACTGATCCCTGTGGCACTCCACTAGTTACAGGTTGCCATCCTGAAAACGCCCCCCTTATCCCAACTCTCTGTCTTCTATTAGTTAGCTAATCCTCTATCCATGCTAATATACCACCCCTCAACACCATGGGCTCTTATCTTATTAAGTAGCCTGATGTGCGGTACCTTATCAAACACCTTATGGAAATCCAAATATCTAATGGTTCCCCTTTATGTATCCTGCTTGTTACCTCCTCAGAGAATCCTAATAAATTTGTCAGGCATGATTTCCCCTTCATGTAGCCGTGCTGACTCTGTTTGATTAGATTCTGTATTTCTAAACGCTCTGCTATTACATCCTTTATACTAGATTCCAACATTTTCCCAGTGACAGATGTTAAGCTCACTGGCCTGTAGTTTACTGTTTATTGTCTCTCTCAATAAGGGTGTTAAATTGGCAGTTCTCCAATCCTCTGGGACTTTTCCAGAATCTAAGGATTCTTGGAAGACTACTACCAGTGCATCCACTATCTCTACAGCTACTTCCTTTAATATCCTAGGAAACAACCCATTAGGTCCAGGGGGCTTATCGGCCTTTAGCCCCATTAGTTTCCCTAGTACCTTTTCTCTAGTGAGAGTTATTGTATTTATTTCCTCTCCCCTTTTGCCCCTTGATTATTTAGTATTTTTGGAATGCTGTTAGTGTCTCCGCCGGGAAGGCTGATGTAAATTATTTATTCAGCTCCTCTGCGATTTCCTGGTTCCCCATTATTATTTCCCCAGCCTCATTCTCTAAGGGGCCGATGTTCACTTTGGCCTCTCTCTTCCTTTTTATAGATTTAAAGATACTCTTACTGTCCGTTTTTATATTACTTGCTAGTTTACCCTCAAAGTTTATTTTCTCCCTCTTTTTTTGTGGTTATCTTTAGTTGGTTTGTGAAACCTTTGCAATCCTGTGGTTTCCAACTAATCCTCACCACGCTTATTGTTTTTTCCTTCAATGTGATACCATCCTTAACTTCCTTGGTTAACCATGGTTGGTGTATCCCCTTCCTACAATCCTCCTTCCTCACTGGGATATATCTTTGTTGAGAGTCATGAACTATTTTCTTAAACATCTGCCATTGTTCATCAATTAGCTTTTCCACTAAACTCCTCTCCCAGCCCACTCCAGCCAACGCTGCCCTCTTTCCTTTCTAATCACCCTTATTTAAGTTTAGTACAGTTGTTTCTGACCCAAGTTTCTCCCTCTCAAACTAACTGCTAAATTCTACCACGTTATGGTCACTGTTTCCTAGGGGATCATTTACTCTGAGATCGTTTATTAAACCTGCCTCATTACACATTACCAGCTCCAAAATAGCCTGATCCCTGGTTGGATCCAAGCCAAATTGTTCTAGGCAGCTGTCCCGAATACACTCTAGGAATCCTTGCTCATGGCTACCTCTGCCAATTTGATTTTCCCAAGCTACACTAAGATTAAAGTCACCCACGATTAATGGAGTGTCTGCAAATTGGATCCTGCAGGTTGCGCACGGTTTCCAGGGAGTGTGAACGATGCCTACATCCTGGGTCGCTCGCAGGTCCCTGCTATCTTCCAGGGTCCACAGAGGCTGCGGGGTTGGCTCCTCGGGGACAAGGGCTACCCCCAGAGGCTGTGGCTGATGACACCCCGTGTGGCAGCCTCAGACTGCAGCAGAGCGACGCTGTAATGAGGCTCATGCAGCAGCTCCCAACTTGGTAGGGCAGACCGTCGGGATGCTGACGATGAGGTTCCGGTGCCTGGACCGGTCTGATGGAGCCCTGCGATACAGTCCGCAGAGGGTGTCCCTCATCGTCGTCGCCTGCTGTGCCCTTTACAACCTGGCGCTGCAACGCGGTGAGGAGCTGGCTGAGGAGGAAGATGGAGGAGCTGCACGTCTCCTCCGACGAGGAGGACGGTGACGGGGATGAGGCTGAGGGGGTCCTCGGTGGTGACGATGACGGGGATGAGGCTCTCGCACTGGCTAGACGAGGCATGTGCGCTCAGGAGGCCCTCAGAGCTGCCAGGCTTGTGGAGGATGATGACAACATGCAGTGAGGTGTCCCCACACATCACTGTTGTGAACATTTGACTCCAGTCTGGCTTATGGCAGCGCCAAGACCCTCTGTGAGAATTCTCCTGTCATGGAGACCAAGTGAAGGCCCTAACCATCACTCGATTGCAGGAGGATGGTGACAACATGCAGTGAGGACGCTCCGTAGATCTTCACACAGCCTCTGAGAATGTCTGGCAGAGGGCAGCTCACTTGTGCTCCACGATCAGGGCCATCTCAGAGACACAGCCATGAAACTTTGGATGCATCTGATGCTGTGTCCGTGTTCAGCACTTCAGCCCTTCAGGAGCTGGTGCACAGCATCACTGGTCTCAGATGCTAGTGCGATGTTTTTTCTGGACCATTACGTTGAGGAACCAACTAGAGGACAGGCCATCCTAGACTGGGTGTTGTGTTATGAGAAAGGAATAATTGGCAATCTAGCTGTGCGAGGCTCCTTGGGGATGAGTGACCGTAATATGATAGAATTCTTCATCAAGATGGAGAGTGATGTAGTTGATTCTGAGACTGGGGTCCTGAATCTTAATAAAGGAAAGTACGATGGTATGAGGCGCGAGTTGGCTATGATGGAGTGGGAAACGTTACTTAAAGGGATGACAGTGGATAGGCAATGGCAAACATTCAAAGAGCGCATGGGTGAACTGCAACAATTGTTTATTCCTGTCTGATGCAAAAGTAAAACAGGAAAGGTGGCCAAACCATGGCTTACAAGGGAAATTAGAGATGGTTTTAGATCCGAGGAAGAGGCATACAAATTGGCCAGAAAAAACAACAGACCTGAGGACTGGGAGCAGTTTAGAATTCAGCAAAGGAGGACCAAAGGATTGATGAGGAAGGGGAAAATAGAGTACGAGAATAAGCTTGTGGGGAACCTGAAAACTGACTGTAAAGTTTCTCTAGGTATGTGAAGAGAAAAAGATTGGTGAAGACAAATGTAGGTCCCTTGCACTCAGAAACAAGGGAATTTATAATGGAGAACAAAGAAATGGCTGACCAACAATATACATACTTTGGTTCTGTCTTCACAAAGAAGGTCACAAATAACATACCAGAAATGCTGGGGAACACAGGGTTAGGGACAGGGAGGAGCTGAAAGAAATCAGTATTAGTTGGGGAATGGTGTTGGGGAAATTGATGGGATTGAAGGCCGATAAATCCCCAGGGCCTGATAATCTACATGCCAGAGTACTTAAGGAAGTGGCCCTAGAAATAGTGGATGCATCAGTGGTCATCTTCCGAGATTCTATAGACTCTGGGACAGTTCGTACAGACTGGAGGGTAGCTAATGTAACCCCACTATTTAAAAAGGGAGGCAGAGAGAAAACAGGGAATTATAGACCAGTCAGCCTGATGTTGGTAGTGGGGAAAATTCTCAAGTCCGTTATAAAAGAATTAATAGCTGAGCACGTGGAAAACAATGGCACAATCGGACAGAGTCAGCATGGATTTATGAAAGGGAAACCATGCTTGACAAATCTAATGGAATTTTTCAAGGATGTAACTGGTAGAGTTGATGAGGGGGAGTCAGTGGATGTGGTTTATTCGGACTTTCAGAAGGCTTTCGACAAGGTCCCCCATAAGAGATTGGCGTGTAAAATTAAAGCGCATGGGATTGGGGGTCGTGTATTGAGATGGATAGAAACTGGTTGGCAGACAGGAAACACAGAGTAGGAATAAACGGGTCTTTTTCCGAATGGCAGGCAGTGACTAGTGGGGTACCGTAGGGATCGGTGCTGGGACCCCAGCTATTCACAATATATATTAATGATTTAGATGAGGGAACTAAATGTAATATCTCCAAATTTGCAGGCGACACAAAGCTGGGTGGGAGGGTAAGCTGTGAGCCGGATGCAGAGATGCTTCAGTGTGATTTGGACAAGCTGAATGAGTGGGTAAATGCATAGCAGATGTAGTATAATGTGGATAAATGTGAGGTTATCCACTTTGGTAGCAAGAACAGAAAGGCAGATTATTATCTGAATGGCTATAAATTGAGAGAGGGGAATATACAACGAGACCTGGGTGTCCTTGTACACCAGTCGCTGAAGGTAAGCCTGCAGGTGCAGCAGGCGGTAAAGAAGGCAAATGGTATGTTGGCCTTCATAGCCAGAGGATTCAAGTACAGGAACAGGGATGTCTTGCTGCAATTGTACAGGGCCTTGGTGAGACCACACCTGGAATATTGTGTGCAGTTCTGGTCTCCTTATCTGAGCAAGGATGTTCTTGCTGTAGAGGGAGTGCAGCGAAGGTTTTCCCAACTGATTCCTGGGATGGCGGGACTGACATATGAGGAGAGATTGAGTCGGTTAGGATTATATTCGCTGGAGTTCAGGAGAATGAGGGGGGATCTCACAGAAACCTATAAATTTCTAACAGGACTGGACAGAGTAGATGCAGGAAGGATGTTCCCGATGGTGGGGAGAGTCCAGAACCAGGGTTCACAGTCTGAGGATACGGGGTAGACCATTTAGGACTGAGATAAGGAGAAATGTCTTCACCCAGAGAGTGGTGAGCCTGTGGAATTCACTACCACAGAAAGTAGTTGAGACCAAAACATCGTATGTTTTCGAGAAGGAGTGAGATAAAGCTCTTGGGGGGGCGATAGGGACCAAAGGGTATGGGGGGAGAAAGCGGGAGCAGGCTATTGAGTTGGATGATCAGCCATGATCATAATGAATGGGCGGAGCAGGCTCGAAGGGCTGAATGGCCTCCTCCTGCTCCTAGTGACTATGTGATGTGGGCAGCCCCACCTGAGAGCACACAGGGAGAATGAGGGAACTCTTTAGTGTCTGCCCACTACATTCTGGCAGCAATGACCAGCACTGCCAAGGTGCAGGCGTCAGTAACGTTTCCGGGGAGTGAGAGGCTGGACCATCTCTGTGGCCTGAAGGCTGCACAGAGCAGAGGGAAGAGGCCCTGGACTGAGACACCTGCCTTTTATCTTGTGCAGAAAGGATTCACCCCTGAGTGACACGGACACTGCTCATCAGAACAGGGAGTTGTCCCATGGAGGGGGTGAGGACAATGAGGGTGTGTGTGAGAGAGAGAGTGAATGGTGATGTCCCTCTCACTGGCAGTCAGTGAGGGCCCTGTGGGGTGTGTGACGGGTTTGTGAGTCTGTGAGTAGAGAGGGACGAGGATAGTGAGTTACCCTGGGGAAACGGAGGGGACCATTCATCCTCTTGTGGCGCTGGGTGGCTGTCCTCGTCTGAAGGGGCGTTGGCGCTGACCACCGCCTCCCAAGCCGGGCTGGTCCCGCAGCCCCACCCCACCCCCCGCGGCCAGAGCGGGGGAGGTACAGGACATCCCGACGCACAAAAACAGCCTCTAACGCGTCTCTAAACCGGGGGGGTGGGGGGGGGCTGCAGTCTTCCCCCACCCCCCCTCGTGGACACCTCCCCTGCAGCAGCCGTGTGGGCCAGTGTGGCGGTGTCAGCGGCCAGACTTTAAATATGGCGGCCGGCGTGAGGAAACAGAGGGGTGACGGCGTGGTGGACCAATCGGAGCCCGCTCGCCATGGAAACGGCGTGTTCCCCAGGAACGCATAAATAACGATTCAGGGTAAGAAGCCACCATCTCAGCTGGTGGGTAAAACTACCGCACCTAGAGTAAATCTGGGATCAAACAGCCCTCTGTCCGTCTCTGTGTGTCCGTCTCTCTCTCTCTCTCTCTGTCTGTCTATCCCTCTCTCTATCTCTGTCTCTGTCCCTCTCTCTCTCTCTCTGTCTGTCCGTCTCTCTCTCTGTCTGTCTATCCCTCTCTCTATCTCTGTCTCTGTCCCTCTCTCTCTCTCTCTCTCTGTCTGCCCATCTCTCTCTCTCTGTCTGTCTATCCCTCTCTCTATCTCTGTCTCTGTCCCTCTCTCTCTCTCTCTCTGTCTGCCCGTCTCTCTCTCTCTCTCTGTCTGCCCGTCTCTCTCTCTGTCAGTCTATCCCTCTCTCTATCTCTCTGTCCCTCTCTCTCTCTCTCTCTGTCTGCCCGTCTCTCTCTCTGTCTGTCTATCCCTCTCTCTATCTCTGTCTCTGTCCCTCTCTCTCTCTCTCTGTCTGTCTATCCCTCTCTCTATCTCTGTCTCTGTCCCTCTCTCTCTGTCTGTCCGTCTCTCTCTGTCTGTCTATCCCTCTCTCTATCTCTGTCTCTGTCCCTCTCTCTCTCTGTCTGTCCATCTCTCTCTCTGTCTATCCCTCTCTCTGTCTCTGACTCTGTCTGTCTGTCTCTCTCTCTGCCTCTGTCCATCTCTCTCTCTGTCTGTCTATCCCTCTTTGTCTGTCTGTCTCTGTCCGTCTCTCTCTGTCTGTCTGTCTATCCCTCTCTCTATCTCTGTCTCTGTTCCTCTCTCTCTCTGTCTCTATCTGTCCCTCTCTCTCTCTCTCTGTCTGTCTATCCCTCTCTCTCTGTCTCTGTCCCTCTCTGTCTGTCCCTCTCTCTCTCTCTGTCTCTGTCCCTCTCTCTCTCTCTGTCTCTCTCTCTCTATCTGTCCATTTCTCTCTCTGTCTGTCCCCTTCTCTCTCTGTCTCTCTCTCTCTGTCTGTCTATCATCTCTCTCTCACTGTCTCTGTCCCTCTCTCTGTCTCTGTCCCTCTCTCTCTCTGTCTGTCCCTCTCTCTCTGTCCCCCTCTCTCTGTCTTTCTCTCGATCGCTGTCTGTTTCTCTCTCTGTCTCTGTTTCTCTCTGTCTGTACCCCTCTCTCTGTCTCTATCTGTCTATCCCTCTCTCTGTCTGTCCCTCTCTCTCTGTCTGTCCCTCTCTCTCTGTCTCTGTCCCTCTCTCTCTCTCTCTCTCTGTCTGTCCGTCTCTCTCTCTCTGTCTGTCTATCCCTCTCTCTATCTCTGTCTCTGTCCCTCTCTCTCTCTCTCTGTCTGTCTATCCCTCTCTCTATCTCTGTCTCTGTCCCTCTCTCTCTGTCTGTCCGTCTCTCTCTGTCTGTCTATCCCTCTCTCTATCTCTGTCTCTGTCCCTCTCTCTCTCTGTCTGTCCATCTCTCTCTCTGTCTATCCCTCTCTCTGTCTCTGACTCTGTCTGTCTGTCTCTCTCTCTGTCTCTGTCCATCTCTCTCTCTGTCTGTCTATCCCTCTTTGTCTGTCTGTCTCTGTCCGTCTCTCTCTGTCTGTCTGTCTATCCCTCTCTCTATCTCTGTCTCTGTTCCTCTCTCTCTCTGTCTCTATCTGTCCCTCTCTCTCTCTCTCTCTGTCTGTCTATCCCTCTCTCTCTGTCTCTGTCCCTCTCTGTCTGTCCCTCTCTCTCTCTCTGTCTCTGTCCCTCTCTCTCTGTCTCTCTATCTGTCCATTTCTCTCTCTGTCTGTCCCCTTCTCTCTCTGTCTCTCTCTCTCTGTCTGTCTATCATCTCTCTCTCACTGTCTCTGTCCCTCTCTCTGTCTCTGTCCCTCTCTCTCTCTGTCTGTCCCTCTCTCTCTGTCCCCCTCTCTCTGTCTTTCTCTCGATCGCTGTCTGTTTCTCTCTCTGTCTCTGTTTCTCTCTGTCTGTACCCCTCTCTCTGTCTCTCTCTATCTGTCTATCCCTCTCTCTGTCTGTCCCTCTCTCTCTGTCTGTTTCTCTCTCTGTCTCTGTCCCTCTCTCTCTGTGTCTCTCTCTCTCTGCCTCTCATTCTCTCTCTGTGTCTCTCTCACACTCTCTGCCTCTCTGTGTCTGTCTCTCACTCTGTCTCTGTGTCTCTGTCTCTCTCTGACTCTCATTCTCTCTCTGTGTCTCTCTCACACTCTCTGCCTCTCTGTGTCTGTCTCTCACTCTGTCTCTGTGTCTCTCTGTGTGTCTGTCTCTCTCTGACTCTCATTCTCTCTCTCTCTGCCTCTCTCTCTGTGCCTCTCTCTCTCTCCCCTCCTTTAAGGTGCTCCTACCTCTAACTTGTCCCTAAAAACTCATAAGGTGGCTCGTGTTTCAATATTTTGTCTTGTATTTTTGCCTTGTGTTACTTTGAAGGGACTTGGCCTTTCCTTTGTGTCTGGGGTTCTATATAAATGCACATTTGTGTTGTTGTGGGTGTACATACACCACAGGGACTGCAGCAGTACAAGAAGCCAGCTCACCACCATCTTCCAGTCATACGGACTCGAAACGTTTATTGATTTTTATCTCTCCACAGATGCTGTCAGACCTGCTTGGGTTTTTCCAGCATTTTCTGCTTTTGTTTCCGATTTCCAGCATCTGTAGTATTTGGCTTTTAACATGGACGGGGCTGAATGGCCTCCACCTGTTCCTGTGTAACAGGCTCGAGGAGGGGGCTGAATGGGGCCTCCACCTGTTCCTGTGTAACAGGCTCGAGGAGGAAGGGACTGAATGGGGCCTCCTCCTGTTCCTGTGTAACAGGCTCGAGGGGCTGAATGGGGCCTCCTCCTGTTCCTGTGTAACAGGCTCGAGGGGCTGAATGGGGCCTCCTCCTGTTCCTGTGTAACAGGCTCGAGGAGGGGGCTGAATGGGGCCTCCTCCTGTTCCTGTGTAACAGGCTCGAGGAGGGGGCTGAATGGGGCCTCCTCCTGTTCCTGTGTAACAGGCTCGAGGAGGGGGCTGAATGGGGCCTCCTCCTGTTCCTGTGTAACAGGCTCGAGGAGGGGGCTGAATGGGGCCTCCTCCTGTCCCTGTGTAACAGGCTCGAGGGGCTGAATGGGGCCTCCTCCTGTTCCTGTGTAACAGGCTCGAGGAGGGGGCTGAATGAGGCCTCCTCCTGTTCCTGTGTAACAGGATCGAGGATGGGGCTGAATGGGGCCTCCTCCTGTTCCTGTGTAACAGGCTCGAAGGGCTGAATGGGGCCTCCTCCTGTTCCTGTGTAACAGGCTCGAGGAGGGGGCTGATTGGGCCTCCTGTTCCTGTGTAACAGGCTCGAGGAGGGGGCTGAATGGGGCCTCCTCCTGTTCCTGTGTAACAGGCTCGAGGAGGGGGCTGAATGGGGCCTCCTCCTGTCCCTGTGTAACAGGCTCGAGGAGGGGGCTGAATGGGGCCTCCTCCTGTTCCTGTGTAACAGGCTCGAGGGGCTGAATGGGGCCTCCTGTTCCTGTGTAACAGGCTCGAAGAGGGGGCTGAATGGGGCCTCCTCCTGTTCCTGTGTAACAGGCTCGAGGAGGGGGCTGAATGGGGCCTCCTCCTGTTCCTGTGAAACAGGCTCGAGGAGGGGGCTGAATGGGGCCTCCTCCTGTCCCTGTGTAACAGGCTCGAGGGGGGGGGCTGAATGGGGCCTCCTCCTGTTCCTGTGTAACAGGCTCGAGGGGCTGTGGACTTTTTGTGTTCCTGATGTGGCCTCTTCACCAGCCACCTTTAAAAGCCGAGAAGTGTGAAATGTTGTTTGGGTTTGAATTCCTTTCCCAGACTTGTTGCTCCCACAGGGATTTCCATGCCAGCTGTTGTTTCGAACAGATCTCCTCAGTGTGGAAGGATCGATTAAGGGTCTAATTTCACAACAATTTGTGAATGATTGAGGGAGGCCTGGGAATGAATTCGAGTACACACACAGCGGGGACAGTGCAGCTGTATTGGTAGGTTTGCGGGCCAAGGAAGGTGCGGGGGAGGGCAGGTGTGTGTGCGTGTGTGTGTACATCTCTGGGTGTGTCCGTGTATATGAGAGTCTCTGGTGTGTGTGTGTGTCTGGATGTGTGTTTGTGTGCGTTTATCTGTGCGTATGAGAGTCTCTGGTGTGTGTGCGTGTGTCTGGGTGGGGGTATATGTATGTGTGTCTCTGCGTGAGTGTGTGTCACTGGGTGTGGGTGTGTGTCTCTGGGTGTGGGTGTGTGTCTCTGCGTGAGTGTGTCCCTCTGGGTGTGCATGTGTGTCCCTCTGGGTGTGCATTTGTGTGTCTCTGGGTGTGCTTGTGTGTCCCTCTGGGTCTGCATGTGTGTCCCTCTGGGTCTGCATGTGTGTCCCTCTGGGTGTGCATGTGTGTCCCTCTGGGTGTGCATGTGTGTGTCTCTGGGTGTGCATGTGTGTCCCTCTGGGTGTGCATGTGTGTCCCTCTGGGTGTGTGCGTGTCTGGGTGTGTGCATGTCTGAGTGTGTGCATGTCTGAGTGTGTGATAGTGCATGTGGGTTTCTGGATGTGTTTGTGTGAGAGAGAGAGTGCGTCTGGATGTGTGTTTGTGTGTCTGTGTGGGTTTATCAGTGTGTATGAGAGTCTCTGGTGTGTGTACGTGTGTCTGGGTAGGGGTGTGTGGGTGTGTTTGTGTGTCTCTGTGTAGGTGTGTGTCTCTGGGTGTGCTTGTGTGTGTCTCTGGGTGTGCATATGTGTGTGTATGTGTGTCTCTGTTTGGGTGTCTCTGGGTGTGCGTGTCTGGGTGTGTGATAGCACATGTGGGTATCTGGATGTGTGTGTGTTTGTGTGTGAGAGAGTGTGTCTGTGTGTGTCTGGATGTGTGTGTATGGTGTGTGTGGGTGTATGTGTGTGCGTGAGAGTGTGTGGGTGTGTGTGGTATGTCTGGGTGTGCGTGTGTGAGAGAGTGTGTCTGGGTGTGCTTGTGTGTCTGGGTGTGCTTGTGTGTGTCTCTGGGTGTGTGCGTGTCTGGGTGTGTGCATGTCTGAGTGTGTGATAGCGCATGTGGGTGTCTGGATGTGTTTGTGTGAGAGAGTGAGTGCGTCAGGATGTGTGTTTGTGTGTCTGTGTGGGTTTATCAGTGTGTATGAGAGTCTTTGGTGTGTGTACGTGTGTCTGGGTAGGGGTGCGTGTGTGTGTCTGTGCGTGGTTGTGTGTCTCTGGGTGTGCTTGTGTGTCTGGGTGTGCTTGTGTGTGTCTCTGGGTGTGTGCGTGTGTCTGGGTGTGCTTGTGTGTGTCTCTGGGTGTGTGCGTGTCGGTGTCTGGATGTGTGTGTGTTTGTGTGTGAGAGAGAATGTGTCTGTGTGTGTCTGGATGTGTGTGTATGTCTGGTGTGTGTGGGTGTATGTGTGTGCGTGAGTGTGTGTGGTATGTCTGGGTGCGCGTGTGTGAGAGTGTCTGGGTGTGTGTGTGTGTATGTCTGGGTGTGCGTGTGTGTGTGTTTGGGTGTACATGTGTCTAGGTGTGTGCACGCATGTACGTCTGGGTGGACGTGTGTGTGTGTCTAGGTGTGTGTGTTTGGGTTGTCTGGGTGTGTGTGTATTTTTGGGTGTGTGTGTCTGGGTGTGCGTGTGCGTGTGTGTCTGTGCATGTGCGTTTGCGTGTGTCTGGGTGTGCGTGTGTCTGTGTGTGTGTGTATGTCTGGGTGTGTGCGTGTGTGTGTCTGGGTGTGTGTGTTGGGTGTTAAAGGGGTTGCTGGTGGGGAATAAGAATCTGCAGGATGACCTTGGCATGTCTGGCTTGCAGTATTACTGATTGGGTCTATGAAGTAAGGGGCTGGGCAGGAGAGAGGGAGTGAGAGAGAGAGCGCCAGTCGGACAAAGAGAGAGTGGGAGACACTGATAGCGAGAAAGAGTGAGAGCAAGAAAGACAGAGGGAGAAATAGATGGGGGAGGAGGTAGATGGGGGAGAGAGAGAGGGGCAGAGAGAGACGGAGAGAGACAGTAAGAGACAGAGAGAGAGCGAGCGAGAGAGAGAGAGAGAGAGAGAGATAGAGCGAGTGAGAGGCAGAGAGAGAGGGGGAGGCAGAGAGAGAGAGAGAGAGAGAGAGGGAGGCAGACAGAGGGAGAGGGGGAGGCAGAGAGGGAGAGAAAGAGAGAGAGGGAGAGAAAGAGAGAGAGGGGGGAGGCAGGGAGAGAGAGAGGGAGAGGCAGACAGAGGGAGAGGGAGAGAAAGAGAGAGAGGGGGGAGGCAGGGAGAGAGAGAGGGACAGACAGCGAGAGACAGAAAGACACAGAGAAAGAGAGAGAGAGAAAGAGAGACACGCACAGAAGAGAGAGAGAGTGAGAGACAGAAACAGAGAGGTGGAGAGGTTTAGGGAGGGAATGCCAGAGCTCGGGGACTCCAGGCAGCTGAAGGCTTGGCCGCCGATGGTGGAGCGATGGAGATCGGGCGATGGTCAAGAGGCCAGAATTGGAGGAGCGAAGAGATCTCGGAGGGTCGTAGGAGGGTTACAGAGATAGGGAGGGTTGTAGGGATTGGAGGAGGTTACAGAGATAGGGAGGTGTAGGGGCTGGAGGAGGTTACAGAGATAGGGAGGGGTGTAGGGGCTGAAGGAGGATATAGAGATAGGGAGGGTTGTAGGGTCTGGAGGAGGTTACAGAGAAAGGGAGGGTTGTAGGGGCTGGAGGAGTTTACAGAGATAGGGAGGGTTGTCAGGGCTGGAGGAGGTTACAGAGATAGGGAGGGTTGTAGGGGCTGGAGGAGGTTACAGAGATAGGGAGGATTGTAGGTGCTGGAGGAGGTTACAGGGATAGGGAGGATTGTAGGTGCTGGAGGAGGTTACAGGGATAGGGAGGGTTGTCGGGGCTGGAGGAGATTACAGAGATAGGGAGGGTTGTAGGTGCTGGAGGAGGTTACAGGGATAGGGAGGATTGTAGGTGCTGGAGGAGGTTACAGGGATAGGGAGGGTTGTCGGGGCTGGAGGAGATTACAGAGATAGGGAGGGTTGTAGGTGCTGGAGGAGGTTACAAAGATAGGGAGGGTTATTGGGGCTGGAGGAGGTTAGAGAGATAGGGAGGATTGTAGGTGCTGGAGGAGGTTACAGAGATAGGGAGGGATGTAGGGGCTGGAGGAGGTTACAGAGATAGGGAGGGTTGTAGGTGCTGGAGGAGGTTAGAGAGATAGGGAGGATTGTAGGTGCTGGAGGAGGTTACAGAGATAGGGAGGGTTGTAGGGGCTGGAGGAGGTTACAGAGATAGGGAGGGTTATTGGGGCTGGAGGAGGTTACAGAGATAGGGAGGGTTGTAGGGGCTGGAGGAGGTTACAGAGATAGGGAGGGTTGTAGGGGCTGGAGGAGGTTGCAGAGATAGGGAGGGTTATTGGGGCTGGAGGAGGTTACAGAGATAGGGAGGGTTATTGGGGCTGGAGGAGGTTACAGAGATAGGGAGGGTTATTGCGGCTGGAGGAGGTTACAGAGATAGGGAGGGTTTGAAACACAGGATTTGAACAATGGGCTGGTGTTGTGCATTGAGCCAGGTGGGGGGTGGAGGGGTGGGTGTTGGGGGTGCGGGTGATGTGGTTGCGTGTGATGGGGGGTGGATGTTGGGGGGTTGGTGATGGGGGGGGGGCGGGTGATGGGGAGGGTAGTCGAGAGATCAGGAAAGTGGAGATGTGCCAAGCAGAGACCAGAGCGCTCTAGAATCAAATTTATTTGGATATAAATTCTTGTTCAGAAAAACATGTCAGGAGAAGCAGCTGCGAGTCAACGTTAGAGGAGGCTGCAGGGACAGGGGCTTAGAGAGAAGGCAGGGCCACTCCTCCCAATCACCAGCCCACAGCTGCCAAAGAGGGCCGGGGGTGAAGGTGAGGGTCCCAGGGCCGCTGGAACTATGCCCCCACCACAGTGCTCAGCGAGAGATCTCAGCATCATCCAGGAGGCAGAATGAAAACGGGAGGAACCTGTAGCCCGAGCCAGTGTAGAATTTGTTCTGAAATTCGACCCTGAGGGAGAGAAACCAAACATGTTAGATACAGAGTAAATCTCCCTCTACACTGTCCCCATCAAACACTCCCAGGACAGGTACAGCACGGGGTTAGATACAGAGTAAATCTCCCTCTACACTGTCCCCATCAAACACTCCCAGGACAGGTACAGCACGGGGTTAGATACAGTGTAAATCTCCCTCTACACTGTCCCCATCAAACACTCCCAGGACAGGTACAGCACGGGGTTAGATACAGAGTAAATCTCCCTCTACACTGTCCCCATCAAACACTCCCAGGACAGGTACAGCACGGGGTTAGATACAGAGTAAAGCTCCCTCTACACCGTCCCCATCAAACACTCCCAGGACAGATACAACATGGGGTTAGAGACAGAGTAAAGCTCCCTCTACACTGGCTCCATCAAACTCTCCCAGGACAGGTACAGCACAGGGTTAGATACAGAGTAAAGTTCCCTCTACACTGTCCCCATCAAACACTCCCAGGACAGATACAACATGGGGTTAGAGACAGAGTAAAGCTCCCTCTACACTGGCTCCATCAAACTCTCCCAGGACAGGTACAGCACAGGGTTAGATACAGAGTAAAGCTCCCTCTACACTGTCCCCATCAAACACTCCCAGGACAGGTACAGCACAGGGTTAGATACAGAGTAAATCTCCCTCTACACTGTCCCCATCAAAAACTCCCAGCACAGGTACAGCACGGGGTTAGAGACAGAGTAAAGCTCCCTCTACACTGTCCCCATCAAACACTCCCAGGACAGGTACAGCACGGGGTTAGATACAGAGTAAAGCTCCCTCTACACTGTCCCCATCATACCCTCCCAGGACATGTACAGCACGGGGTTAGATACAGAGTAAAGCTCCCTCTACACTGTCCCCATCAAACCCTCCCAGGACAGGTGCAGCACGGGGTTAGATACAGAGTAAAGCTCCCTCTACACTGTTCCCATCATACCCTCCCAGGACATGTACAGCACGGGGTTAGATACAGAGTAAAGCTCCCTCTACACCGTCCCCATCAAACACTCCCAGGACAGGTACAGCACGGGGTTAGATACAGAGTAAAGCTCCCTCTACACCGTCCCCATCAAACACTCCCAGGACAGGTACAGCACGGGGTTAGATACAGAGTAAAGCTCCCTCTACACTGTCCCCATCAAACACTCCCAGGATAGGTACAGCACGGGGTTAGATACAGAGTAAAGCTCCCTCTACACCGTCCCCATCAAACACTCCCAGGACAGGTACAGCACGGGGTTAGATACAGAGTAAAGCTCCCTCTACACTCCCTCCTCGCTCCGTTCCCCCCTCCTGGTATCCGATGACGTACCAGTGCAACCGGAGAGCGTGTAGGAATGCGGATAGACCTTCCATGATGAGGAGAATGGCGACGGTCAATACAGCAAAGAATGCAAAGGCAGCACACAGGATAATGGAATAGTAGTAATCCGTGTTTGCGAACCCCTGACGTAGCACCATATCCCACAGAACCTCCGAGAGCTCTAGAGAAAATTCCAGAAAAGAGGTCACACTCGACAGAGCTGCAAGACGTGTCAGTGCAGCCACACAGCTAAAATTACCGACACTGAAAATCAATAACATCCACAAAGTAAAACAACGAACAGAGCACTGGGTGAATGTCCACTCGTGACTTCAGTTAAAGCTTGCTCGACCACACTCGGAGCACTGTGCACAGTTCCGGTCTCCATATCCCTCGGTTAGACCACACTCGGAGCACTGTGCACAGTTCCGGTCTCCGTGTCCCTCGGTTAGACCACACTCGGAGCACCGTGCACAGTTCCTCTCTCCATATCCCTCGGTTAGACCACACTCGGAGCACCGTTCACTGTTCCAGTCTCCATATCCCTCGGTTAGACCACACTCGGAGCACTGTGCAGAGTTCCGGTCTCCATATCCCTCGGTTAGACCACACTCGGAACACCGTGCACAGTTCCGGTCTCCATATCCCTCGGTTAGACCACACTCGGAGCACCGTTCACTGTTCCAGTCTCCATATCCCTCGGTCAGACCACACTCGGAGCACTGTGCACAGTTCCGGTCTCCATATCCCTCAGTTAGACCACACTCGGAACACCGTGCACAGTTCCGGTCTCCGTATCCCTCGGTTAGACCACACTCGGAGCACCGTTCACTGTTCCAGTCTCCATATCCCTCGGTTAGACCACACTCGGAGCACTGTGCAGAGTTCCGGTCTCCATATCCCTCGGTTAGACCACACTCGGAGAACTGTGCAGAGTTCCGGTCTCCATATCTCTCAGTTAGACCACACTCGGAGCACTGTGCACAGTTCCGGTCTCCGTATCCCTCGGTTAGACCCCACTTGGAGCACTGTGCACAGTTCCGATCTCCATATCCCTCGGTTAGACCACACTCGGAGCACTGTGCACAGTTCCGGTCTCCGTATCCCTCGGTTAGACCACACTCGGAGCACTGTGCACAGTTTCGGTCTCCTTATCCCTCAGTTAGACCACACTCGGAGCACTGTGCACAGTTCCGGTCTCCGTATCCCTTGGTTAGGCCACACTCGGAGCACTGTGCACAGTTCCGGTCTCCATATCCCTCGGTTAGACCACATATCATAAAATTATGGAATGGCTTTTGCACAGGAAGGGACCTTTCGCTGTTTCGTGTCTATGCTGTTCCTATGAGAGCAATCAGCTAGTCAGAGTCTTCCCCCACCTTCTCCCCATAACCCTGCATTCTCCCTTTTCCAATAATGATCCAATTCCCATCCCAAAGCCTCGATTGACCCTGTCTCCACCCACACTCTCAGACAGTGCGTTCCAGATCCTAACCACTCGAATGACCCTGTCTCCCCCACACTCAGACAGTGCGTTCCAGATCCTAACCACCCGATTGACCCTATCTCCCCCACACTCTCAGACAGTGCGTTCCAGATCCTAACCACTCGATTGTCCCTGTCTCCCCCACACTCTCAGACAGTCCATTCCAGATCCTAACCACTCGATTGTCCCTGTCTCCCCGACACTCTCAGACAGTGCGTTCCAGCTCCTAACCACTCGCTGTGTGAAAAAGTTTCTCCTCATGTCGCTGTTGCTTCTTTCACCAATCACCTTAAATCTGTGTCCCTCTGGTTCTCGATCCTTCCACCAATGGGAACAGTTTCTCTCTATCGACTCCGTTTAACATAACCTCCCTGCTCTTATACTCTTACTAAAGCCCAGGATACTGTCTGCTTTATTACCCGCTCACTCAACCTGTCCTACCACCTTCAATGATTTATGTACATATACCCCCAGATCCCTCTGTTCCTGCACCCCCTTTAGAATTGCACCCTTTATTTTATATTGTCTCTCCACGTTCTTCACACCAAAATGAATCATTCACACTTCCCCACACTAAACTGCATCTGCCACCTATCTGCCCACTCCACCAACTTGTCCTTGTCCGCTTGAAGTTCCACACCGACCCTCCTCACAGTTCACAAAACTCCCAAGCTTCGTATCACCCGCAAACTTTGAAATTGTCCCCCGCACACCAAGATCCAGATCATTAACATGTGTCAGAAAAAGCAAGGGTCTCAACACCGAGCCCTGGGGAACTCCACTACAAACCTTCCTCCAGCCCGAGAAACACCCATTAACCATTACTCTCTGTTTCCCATTTATCAAGCAATTTTGTATCCACGTTCCGACTGTCTCTTTGATTCCATGAACAATAACTTTTCGCACAAGCCTGTTGTGTGGCACTGTATCAAATGCCTTCTGGAAGTCCACGTACACCACATCTACAGCATTACCCTCATCGCCCCTCTCTGTAACCTCTTCAAAGGACTGCAGCAAGTTAGTTAAACACGATTTACCCTTTAGAAACCAGAGCTAACTTTCCTGAGTTAACCATGTGCTTATTAATTTTGTCCCGGATTATCGTTTCTAGAATCTTCCTCCGCACCGAGGTGAAGCTGACTGGCTTGTAGCTCCCGTCTGGGCCTTACTGTTAAACCCTTTTTTTGAACAAAGGTTTAATATTTGCAATTCTCCAGACCTCGGGCAACATGGCAATGGGGGTCATCGACCACATGGATTTGACCTCAGCTGCCATATGGGGTGAAAGGTCACACGTTGCCCCCAGTGCCACGTCAGTGAGAGGAATCTGCCCCCAGAATCTCCACTCACCCACCAGAATCCCCCCGCGCGACCCTCTGGGTTGCTCACCCCAACTCCGACACCAAGAGGTTCCGGAAGTTATACTCACGTGCGTGAGCCAGGCTCAGAGCCCAGAGCCGAAGGTAAGATGCAGTGTTGGAGATGCAGCTGAGACAATATTCAATCGTGTGAATGGCCTGCTTCATGAAGACATCAGCTGTGTCAAACTGGGAGAAGAGATTGGGTCACTCAGCGAAGACACAGATTAAATCTCCCTCTACACTGTCCCCATCAAAACACTCCCAGGACAGGTACAGCACGGGGTTAGATACAGAGTAAATCTCCCTCTACACTGTCCCCATCAAACACTCCCAGGACAGGTACAGCACGGGGTTAGATACAGAGTAAAGCTCCCTCTACACTGTCCCCATCAAACACTCTCAGGACAGGTACAGCACGGGGTTAGATACAGAGTAAAGCTCCCTCTACACTGTCCCCATCAAACACTCCCAGGACAGGTACAACACGGGGTTAGATACAGAGTAAAGCTCCCTCTACACTGTCCCCATCAAACACTCCCAGGACAGGTACAGCATGGGGTTAGATACAGAGTAAAGCTCCCTCTACACTGTCCCCATCAAACACTCCCAGGACAGGTACAGCATGGGGTTAGATACAGAGTAAAGCTCCCTCTACACTGTCCCCATCAAACACTCCCAGGACAGGTACAGCACGGGGTTAGATACAGAGTAAAGCTCCCTCTACACCGTCCCCATCAAACACTCCCAGGGCAGGTACAGCACGAGGTTAGATATGGAGTAAATCTCCCTCCACGCCATCCCCATCAAACACTCCCAGGGCAGGTACAGCACGAGGTTAGATACAGAGTAAAGCCCCCTCTACACCGTCCTTAACTAACACTCCCAGGACAGGTACAGCACAAGGTTAGATACAGAGTAAAGCTCCCTCTACACTGTCCCCATCAAACACTCCCAGGACAGGTACAGCACGGGGTTAGATACAGAGTAAATCTCCCTCTACACCGTCCCCATCAAACACTCCCAGGACAGGTACAGCACGGGGTTAGATACAGAGTAAAGCTCTCTCTACACTGTCCCCATCAAACACTCCCAGGACCGGTACAGCACGGGTTTAGATACAGAGTAAAGCTCCCTCTACACCGTCCCCATCAAACACTCCCAGGGCAGGTACAGCACGGGGTTAGATATACTGTAAAGCTCCCTCTACACTGTCCCCATCAAACATTCCCAGGACAGGTACAGCACGGGGTTAGATACAGAGTAAATCTCCCTCTACACTGTCCCCATCAAACACTCCCAGGACAGGTACAGCACGGGGTTAGATACAGAGTAAATCTCCCTCTACATTGTCCCCATCAAACATTCCCAGGACAGGTACAGCACGGGGTTAGATACAGAGTAAAGCTCCCTCTACACTGTCCCCATCAAACACTCCCAGGACAGGTACAGCACGGGGTTAGATACAGAGTAAATCTCCCTCTACACTGTCCCCATCAAACACTCCCAGGACAGGTACAGCACGGGGTTAGATACAGAGTAAATCTCCCTCTACACTGTCCCCATCAAACACTCCAAGGGCAGGTACAGCACGGGGTTAGATATACTGTAAAGCTCCCTCGACACTCACGTCCTGTGGCATGTTTGAATCATCCCTCTTAGTGCTGTGATCGGCCTGGTTTATTGAGTTTTCAGCCTCATCCTCCAAACTTCGGTAGCCACCCTGTAAATGACAATGTGAAAGATTGAGTTCAGTGTCTGCACACACCCGTCCCATCAACACAGCCAGAAAGTGATTCGGCACCTCAGCCAGAGGGCCAGTCTGAGGGAGTGCTGCACTGTCGGAGGGTCAGTACTGAGGGAGTGCTGCACTGTTGCAGGGTCAGTACTGAGGGCGTGCTGCACTGTCGGAGGGTCAGTACTGAGGGAGTGCAGCACTGTCAGAGGGTCAGTACTGAGGGAGTGCAGCACTGTCGGAGGTTCAGTACTGAGGGAGTGCAGCACTGTCGGAGGGTCAGTACTGAGGGAACGCCGCACTGTCGGAGGGTCAGTACTGAGGGAACGCCGCACTGTCGGAGGGTCAGTAGAGGGAGTGCCTCACTGTCGGAGGGTCAGCACTGAGGGAGCGCCGCACTATCAGAGGGTCAGTACTAAGTGAGCGCTGCACTGTTGGAGGGTCAGTAGAGGGAGTGCCTCACTGTTGGAGGGTCAGTACTGAGGGAGCGCCGCACTGTCGGAGGGTCAGTACTGAGGGAGCGCCGCACTGTCGGAGGGTCAGTACTGAGGGAGTGCCGCACTGCCGTAGGGTCAGTACTGAGGGTGCGCTGCACTGTCGGAGGGTCAGTACTGAGGGAGCGCCGCACTGGCGGAGGGTCAGTACTGAGTGAGCGCCGCACTGGCGGAGGCTCAGTAGAGGGAGTGCCTCACTGTCGGAGGGTGAGTACTGAGGGACCGCCGCACTGTCGGAGGGTCAGTACTGAGGGAGCGCCGCACTGTCGGAGGGTGAGTACTGAGGGACCGCCACACTGTTGGAGGGTCACTACTGAGGGAGTGCCGCACTGTCGTAGGGTAAGTACTGAGGGTGCGCCGCACTGTCGGAGGGTCAGTACTGAGGGAGTGCCTCAGTGTCGGAGGGTCAGTACTGAGGGAGCGCCGCAGTGTCGGAGGGTCAGTACTGAGGGAGCGCCGCACTGTCGGAGGGTCAGTACTGAGTGAGCGCCGCACTGGCGGAGGGTCAGTAGAGGGAGTGCCTCACTGCCGGAGGGTGAGTACTGAGGGACCGCCGCACTGTCGGAGGGTCAGTACTGAGGGAGCGCCGCACTGTCGGAGGGTCAGTACTGAGGGAGCGCCGCACTGTCGGAGGGTGAGTACTGAGGGATCACCGCACTGTCGGAGGGTCAGTACTGAGGGTGTGCCGCACTGTCGGAGGGTCAGTACTGAGGGAGTGCCGCACTGTCGGAGGGTCAGTACTGAGGGAGTGCCGCACTGTCGTAGGGTCAGTACTGAGGGTGCGCCGCACTGTCGGAGGGTCAGTACTGAGGGAGTGCAGCACTGTCGGAGGGTCAGTACTGAGGGAACGCCGCACTGTCGGAGGGTCAGTACTGAGGGAACGCCGCACTGTCGGAGGGTCAGTACTGAGGGAGCGCCGCACTGTCGGAGGGTCAGTACTGAGTGAGCGCTGCACTGTCAGAGGGTCAGTAGAGGGAGTGCCTCACTGTCGGACGGTCAGCACTGAGGGAGCGCCGCACTATCAGAGGGTCAGTACTAAGTGAGCGCTGCACTGTTGGAGGGTCAGTAGAGGGAGTGCCTCACTGTTGGAGGGTCAGTACTGAGGGAGCGCCGCACTGTCGGAGGGTCAGTACTGAGGGAGCGCCGCACTGTCGGAGGGTCAGTACTGAGGGAGTGCCGCACTGTCGTAGGGTCAGTACTGAGGGTGCGCTGCACTGTCGGAGGGTCAGTACTGAGGGAGCGCCGCACTGGCGGAGGGTCAGTACTGAGTGAGCGCCGCACTGGCGGAGGCTCAGTAGAGGGAGTGCCTCACTGTCGGAGGGTGAGTACTGAGGGACCGCCGCACTGTCGGAGGGTCAGTACTGAGGGAGCGCCGCACTGTCGGAGGGTGAGTACTGAGGGACCGCCACACTGTTGGAGGGTCAGTACTGAGGGAGCGCCGCAGTGTCGGAGGGTCAGTACTGAGGGAGCGCCGCACTGTCGGAAGGTCAGTACTGAGTGAGCGCCGCACTGGCGGAGGGTCAGTAGAGGGAGTGCCTCACTGTCGGAGGGTGAGTACTGAGGGACCGCCGCACTGTCGGAGGGTCAGTACTGAGGGAGCGCCGCACTGTCGGAGGGTCAGTACTGAGGGAGCGCCGCACTGTCGGAGGGTGAGTACTGAGGGATCACCGCACTGTCGGAGGGTCAGTACTGAGGGTGTGCCGCACTGTCGGAGGGTCAGTACTGAGGGAGTGCCGCACTGTCGTAGGGTCAGTACTGAGGGTGCGCCGCACTGTCGGAGGGTCAGTACTGAGGAAATGCCTCACTGTCGGAGGGTCAGTACTGAGGGAGCGCCGCACTGTCGGAAGGTCAGTACTGAGGGAGTGCCGCACTGTCGGAGGGTCAGTAGAGGGAGTGCCTCACTGTCGGAGGGTCAGTACTGAAGGAGCGCTGCACTGTCGGAGGGTCAGTACTGAGGGAGCGCCGCACTGTCGGAGGGTCAGTACTGAGGGAGCGCCGCACTGTCGGAGGGTCAGTACTGAGGGAGCGCCGCACTGTCGGAGGGTCAGTACTGAGCGAGTGCCGCACTGTCGTAGGGTCAGTACTGAGGGTGCGCCGCACTGTCGGAGGGTCAGTACTGAGGGAGCGCCGCACTGTCGGAGGGTCAGTACTGAGTGAGCGCCGCACTGGCGGAGGGTCAGTAGAGGGAGTGCCTCACTGTCGGAGGGTGAGTACTGAGGGACCGCCGCACTGTCGGAGGGTCAGTACTGAGGGAGCGCCGCACTGTTGGAGGGTCAGTACTGAGGTTGCGCCGCACTGTCGGAGGGTCAGTACTGAGGGAGTGCCGCACTGTCGTAGGGTCAGTACTGAGGGTGCGCCGCACTGTCGGAGGGTCAGTACTGAGGGAGTGCCTCACTGTCGGAGGGTCAGTACTGAGGGAGCGCCGCAGTGTCGGAGGGTCAGTACTGAGTGAGCGCTGCACTGGCGGAGGGTCAGTAGAGGGAGTGCCTCACTGTCGGAGGGTGAGTACTGAGGGACCGCAGCACTGTCGGAGGGTCAGTACTGAGGGTGCGCCGCACTGTCGGAGGGTCAGTACTGAGGGAGCGCCGCACTGTCGGAGGGTGAGTACTGAGGGATCGCCGCACTGTCGCAGGGTCAGTACTGAGGGTGTGCCGCACTGTCGGAGGGTCAGTACTGAGGGAGTGCCGCACTGTCGTAGGGTCAGTACTGAGGGTGCGCCGCACTGTCGGAGGGTCAGTAGAGGGAGTGCCTCACTGTCGGAGGGTCAGTACTGAGGGAGCGCCGCAGTGTCGGAGGGTCAGTACTGAGGGAGCGCCGCACTGTCGGAGGGTCAGTACTGAGGGTGCGCTGCACTGTCGGAGGGTCAGTACTGAGGGAGCGCCGCACTGTCGGAGGGTCAGTACTGAGTGAGCGCCGCACTGGCGGAGGGTCAGTAGAGGGAGTGCCTCACTGTCGGAGGGTGAGTACTGAGGGACCGCCGCACTGTCGGAGGGTCAGTACTGAGGGAGCGCCGCACTGTCGGAGGGTGAGTACTGAGGGACCGCCACACTGTTGGAGGGTCAGTACTGAGGGAGTGCCGCACTGTCGTAGGGTAAGTATTGAGGGTGCGCCGCACTGTCGGAGGGTCAGTACTGAGGGAGTGCCTCACTGTCGGAGGGTGAGTACTGAGGGACCGCCGCACTGTCGGAGGGTCAGTACTGAGGGAGCGCCGCACTGTCGGAGGGTCAGTACTGAGGGAGCGCCGCACTGTCGGAGGGTGAGTACTGAGGGATCGCCGCACTGTCGGAGGGTCAGTACTGAGGGTGCGCCGCACTGTCGGAGAGTCAGTACTGAGGGAGTGCCACACTGTCGTAGGGTCAGTACTGAGGGTGCGCCGCACTGTCGGAGGGTCAGTACTGAGGAAATGCCTCACTGTCGGAGGGTCAGTACTGAGGGAGCGCCGCACTGTCGGAAGGTCAGTACTGAGGGAGTGCCGCACTGTCGGAGGGTCAGTAGAGGGATTGCCTCACTGTCGGAGGGTCAGTACTGAAGGAGCGCTGCACTGTCGGAGGGTCAGTACTGAGGGAGCGCCGCACTGTCGGAGGGTCAGTACTGAGGGAGCGCCGCACTGTCGGAGGGTCAGTACTGAGGGTGCGCCGCACTGTCGGAGGGTCAGTACTGAGGGAGCGCCGCACTGTCGGAGGGTCAGTACTGAGCGAGTGCCGCACTGTCGTAGGGTCAGTACTGAGGGTACGCCGCACTGTCGGAGGGTCAGTACTGAGGGAGCGCCGCACTGTCGGAGGGTCAGTACTGAGTGAGCGCCGCACTGGCGGAGGGTCAGTAGAGGGAGTGCCTCACTGTCGGAGGGTCAGTACTGAGGGAGCGCCGCACTGTCGGAGGGTCAGTACTGAGGGAGCGCCGCACTGTCGGAGGGTGAGTACTGAGGGACCGCCGCACTGTCGGAGGGTCAGTACTGAGGGTGCGCCGCACTGTCGGAGGGTCAGTACTGAGGGAGTGCCGCACTGTCGTAGGGTCAGTACTGAGGGTGCGCCGCACTGTCGGAGGGTCAGTACTGAGGGAATGCCTCACTGTCGGAGGGTCAGTACTGAGGGAGCGCCGCAGTGTCGGATGGTCAGTACTGTGGGAGCGCCACACTGTCGGAGGGTCAGTACTGAGGGTGCGCCGCACTGTCGGAAGGTCAGTACTGAGGGAGTGCCGCACTGTCGGAGGGTCAGTACTGAGGGAGTGCCGCACTGTCGGAGGGTCAGTACTGAGTGAGTGCCGCACTGTCGGAGGGTCAGTACTGAGTGAGTGCCGCACTGTCGGAGGGTCAATACTGAGGGAGCGCCGCACTGTCAGAGGGTCAGTACTGAGGGAGTGCCGCACTGTCGGAGGGTCAGTACTGAGGGAGTGCCGCACTGTCGGAGGGTCAGTACTGAGGGAGTGCCGCACTGTCGGAGGGTCAGTGCTGAGGGAGTGCCGTACTGTCGGAGGGTCAGTACTGAGGGAGTGCTGCATCGTTATTTCTCACATACCCTGCGGGTCCTGTTTGTTATCCAGTGTTCACAGTAGAGGTAGACGGGTTTTCCGAGAAGCAGGACAGGGATCGACAATATTGCTATCACCACGAGAACGATCTGTACAGTCCCCTGTATCCGAACACAGAGAGGTCAAAATGAATGAGGCACAACACACTATGAAAGGCAGTTAAATAGTCTGATTTATTTCTGAGATATAACTGTCGGTGGTCCTGAAGGCCGAATCCCAGCTCTGTAACATGGCCCATGTCACCCACCCCCCTCAGCTCATCCGCTGCTGCAGCCCTCACCCATGTCTTCCTTCCCTCCAGACTCGACTGTTCCCACCACACTCCTGGCTGCTCTCCCACACTCTACCCTCCGGAACCTTCACCTCCTCCAAAACTCTGCTGCCCCCACACCCCCCACCCCCCACCGTGTCCGAACCCTCACTGATTCCCGTTCCCCCATCACCCCCCTGTGCTCACTGACCCACACTGGCTCCCGGCCCGGCAACACCTCCATTTTAAATCCCTCATCCTCATTTTCAAATCCCTCCATGTCCTCATCCCTATCTCTGTAACCTCCTCCAGCCCCTACAACCCTCCCTATCTCTGTAACCTCCTCCAGCCCCTACAACCCTCCCTATCTCTGTAACCCTCCTCCAACCCCTACAACCCTCTCTATCTCTGTAACCTCCTCCAGCCACTACAACCCTCCCTATCTCTGTAACATCCTCTAGCCCCTACAACACTCCCTATCTCTGTAACCTCCTCCAGCCCCTACAACCCTCCCTATCTCTGTAACCTCCTCCAGCCCCTACAACCCTCCCTATCTCTGTAACCTCCTCCAGCCCCTACAACCCTCCCTATCTCTGTAACCTCCTCCAGCCCCTATACCCCTCCCTATCTCTGTAACCTCCTCCAGCCCCTACAACCCTCCCTATCTCTGTATCCTCCTCCAGCTCCTACAACCCTCCCTATCTCTGTGACCTCCTCCAGCCCCTTAAACCCTCCCCTTCTTTGTAACCTCCTCCAGCCCCTAAACCCTCCCTATCTCTGTAACCCCCTCCAGACCCTACAGCCCTCCCTATCTCTGTGACCTCCTCCGGCCCCTACAACCCTCCCTATCTATATAACCTCCTCCAGCCCCTACAACCCTCCCCATCTCTGTAACCTCCTCTGCCCCTACAACCCTCCCTATCTCTATAACCTCCTCCAGCCCCTACAACCCTCCCTATCTCTGTAACCCCCTCCAGACCTTACAACCCTCCCTATCTCTGTAACCTCCTCCAGCCCCTACAGCCCTCCCTATCCCTGTAACCTCCTCCAGCTCCACAACCCTCCCTATCCCTCTAACCTCTTCCATCCCCTACAACCCTCCCTATCTCTGTAACCTCCTCCAGCCCCTTAAACCCTCCCTATCTCTGTAACCTCCTCCAGCCCCGACAACCCTCTCTATCTCTGTAACCTCCTCCAGCCCCTACAACCCTCCCTATCTCTGTAACCTCCTCCAGCCCCTACTACCCTCCCTATCTCTGTAAACTCCTCCAGCCCCTACAACGCTCCCTCTCTCTGTAACCTCCTCCAGCCCCTTAAACCCTCCCTATCTCTGTAACCTCCTCCAGCCCCTACAACCCTCCCTATCTCTGTAACCTCTTCCATCCCCTACAACCCTCCCTATCTCTGTAACCTCCTCCAGCCCCTTAAACCCTCCCTATCTCTGTAACCTCCTCCAGCCCCGACAACCCTCTCTATCTCTGTAACCTCCTCCAGCCCCTACAACCCTCCCTATCTCTGTAACCTCCTCCAGCCCCTACAACCCTCCCTATCTCTGTAACCTCCTCCAGCCCCTACAACCCTCTCTATCTCTGTAACCTCCTCCAGTCCCTACAACCCTCCCTATCTCTGTAACCTCCTCCAGCCCCTACTACCCTCCCTATCTCTGTAACCTCCTCCAGCCCCTTAAACCCTCCCTATCTCTGTAACCTCCTCCAGCCTCTACAACCCTCCCTATCTCTGTCCCCTCCTCCAGCCCCTACAACTCTCCCTATCTCTGTAACCTCCTCCAGCCCCTTAAACCCTCCCTATCTCTGTAACCTCATCCATCCCCTACAACCCTCCCTATCTCTGTAACCTCCTCCAGCCCCTTAAACCCTCCCTATCTCTGTAACCTCCTCCAGCCTCTACAACCCTCCCTCTCTCTGTAACCTCCTCCAGCCCCTTAAACCCTCCCTATCTCTGTAACCTCCTCCAGCCCCTACAACCCTCCCTATCTCTGTAACCTCCTCCAGCCTCTACAACCCTCCCTATCTCTGTAACCTCCTCCAGCCCCTTAAACCCTCCCTATCTCTGTAACCTCCTCCAGCCTCTACAACCCTCCCTCTCTCTGTAACCTCCTCCAGCCCCTTAAACCCTCCCTATCTCTGTAACCTCCTCCAGCCTCTACAACCCTCCCTCTCTCTGTAACCTCCTCCAGCCCCTTAAACCCTCCCTATCTCTGTAACCTCCTCCAGCCTCTACAACCCTCCCTCTCTCTGTAACCTCCTCCAGCCCCTTAAACCCTCCCTATCTCTGTAACCTCCTCCAGCCCCTACAACCCTCCCTATCTCTGTAACCTCCTCCAGCCCCCTACACCCCTCCCTATCTCTGTAACCTCCTCCAGCCTCTACACCCCTCCCTATCTCTGTAACCCTCTTACGATCCTCCAAGATCTCTTCGCTCCTCCAATTCCGGCCTCTTGACCATCCCCCTGATCCCCCATCGCTCCAGCATCGGCGGCCGAGCCTTCAGCTGCCTGGGTGGGGTCCCTGAGCTCTGGAATTCTCTCTCTAAACCTCTCCACCTCCTCCTTCGGTCTCTCTCTGTCTCTTTGTCTGCCTCTGCCTCTGACTCTCTCTCTCTCTCTCTCTCTCTCTCTATTCCTTAAAACCTCTCTCTCTGACCCAGCGTTTGATCACTGATCTCTCCTGATGTGGTTGGCGGGGGTTAAATGTCTCCTGGATTTCCGTTGCTCTGCAGCTTTGTGGGATGATATACTAACTTCAACCGCTTTAGAATTGAAAGTTTAGCCAGAAGCAGAAATAAGGAATTTCACAGGATTGTGACCCAGTGACAGTGAAGGAACGGCCGATATATTTCCAAGTCAGGATGGTGTGTGGCTCGGAGGGGAACTTCCAGATGGTGGTGTTCCCCATGTGTCTGCTGCCCTCGTCCTTCTAGATGGTAGAGGTGGTGGGTTTGGAAGGTGCTGTTGAAGGAGCCTTGGTGAGTTGCTGCAGTGCATCTTGTAGATGGTACACACACTGCTGCTACTGTGTGTCGGTGGTGGAGGGAGTGAATGTTTGTGGATGGGGTGCCGATCGAGCGGGGCTGCTTTGTCCTGGACGGTGTCGAGATTCTCGAGTGTTGTGGGAGCTGCACTCATCCAGGCAAGTGGGGAGTATCCATCACACTCCTGACTTGTGCCTTGTAGATGGTGGACAGGCTCTGGGGGAGTCAGGAGGTGAGTGACTCACCGCAGGATACGCCGCTCCAGCTCCAGTCTCCCACATTCCCTGAGGCCAGACACTCCTCTCTCCTTACCTGATGCTGGTAGAGGTCCGGATTGGATGGGCTCCCAGTAAAGAGGAACATGTCGATGAAGTGAATCAGGATACTGGGAGCTTCCTGGGATGTCTCAGCTGAGTAGGCGACCCACTTGTAGATGATCAAGAAGACCAGGTAGCCAAACAGGCAGAGCATGAAGGTTAACTCAGGCAGGAAGACCAATGGCACAAAGCAGGCCTTCTTAAAGTGCCTGTGTTCACAAAAAAAAAACAACAAAATTTAACACCGAGGGGAGGCATAATGTAACAGACATGTCAGCCATGATCTAACCGGGCTCGAGGAGGAGGTCTGAATGGGGCCTCCTCCTGTTCCTGTGTAACAGGCTCGAGGGGCTGAATGGGGCCTCCTCCTGTTCCTGTGTAACAGGCTCGAGGGGCTGAATGGGGCCTCCTCCTGTTCCTGTGTAACAGGCTCGAGGAGGGGGCTGAATGGGGCCTCCTCCTGTTCCTGTGTAACAGGCTCGAGGAGGGGGCTGAATGGGGCCTCCTCCTGTCCCTGTGTAACAGGCTCGAGGAGGGGGCTGAATGGGACCTCCTCCTGTTCCTGTGTAACAGGCTCGAGGGGCTGAATGGGGCCTCCTCCTGTTCCTGTGTAACAGGCTCGAGGAGGGGGCTGAATGGGGCCTGCTCCTGTCCCTGTGTAACAGGCTCGAGGAGGGGGCTGAATGGGGCCTCCTCCTGTTCCTGTGTAACAGGCTCGAGGGGCTGAATGGGGCCTTCTCCTGTCCCTGTGTAACAGGCTCAAGGAGGGGGCCTGAATGGGGCCTCCTCCTGTTCCTGTGTAACAGGCTCGAGGAGGGGGCTGAATGGGGCCTCCTCCTGTTCCTGTGTAACAGGCTCGAGGAGGAGGGGGCTGAATGGGGCCTCCTCCTGTTCCTGTGTAACAGGCTGGAGGAGGGGGCTGAATGGGGCCTCCTCCTGTCCCTGTGTAACAGGCTCGAGGAGGGGGCTGAATGGGGCCTCCTCCTGTTCCTGTGTAACAGGCTCGAGGAGGGGGCTGAATGGGGCCTCCTCCTGTTCCTGTGTAACAGGCTCGAGGAGGGGGCTGAATGGCGCCTCCTCCTGTTCCTGTGTAACAGGCTCGAGGAGGGGGGCTGAATGGGGCCTCCTCCTGTTCCTGTGTAACAGGCTCGAGGAGGGGGCTGAATGGGGCCTCCTCCTGTTCCTGTGTAACAGGCTCGAGGGGCTGAATGGAGCCTCCTCCTGTTCCTGTGCAAATGATTCGCGAGTTTAGCTGAGATTTAAACCCCTGAGGACCATCATCACCTGGCGATCCAAACCGACGCGGAGAGAGATTGAGGCGCGGGACATGGAGGATAGCAGGGTAGGGAGGAGAAGCAGCGAAAGTGGGGGGAGTGGTGGTGGGGGAGGGGGGGGGGGAGGTGGGTGGTGGGGGAGGGCCGTGTGGGGGCTCGTGTGACACTCTCGTATTCCCGGACGGAGAATTGAATCCAGATTTCACCGCAGTTTGCTGCTAGTCAATGCAGCGGTGTGAGAGTGGGCCCACGGAGAGATTGCGGTGGAGCAGAGCGGGAGTAATATTAACTCCCAGGGGTTGGAAGAGCAGCTCCCCACACCGCGAGGGACCCTCGGCACCCCCAGAACACCCCTAGGGTGTAACCCAGCCGCGGCGGAACGATCTCATTTGAAGAGTTCCCCTTCGTTATCCTGGAGGGAATATAGCAGGGAATCTGTGCATAATCCCGTAGGCAGCCATGTTGGTAAAAGCCCCTCCGACAGTGCAGCACTCCCTCAGTACTGACCCTCCGACAGTGCAGCACTCCCTCAGTACTGACCCTCCGACAGTGCAGCACTCCCTCAGTACTGACCCCTCCGACAGTGCGGCGCGCCCTCAGTACTGACCCTCCGACAGTGCGGCGCGCCCTCAGTACTGACCCTCCGACAGTGCGGCGCTCCCTCAGTACTGACCCTCTGACAGTGCAGCACTCCCTCAGTACTGACCCTCCGACAGCGCGGCACACCCTCAGTACTGACCCTCCGACAGTGCGGCACTCCCTCAGTACTGACCCTCCGACAGTGCAGCACTCCCTCAGTACTGACCCTCCGACAGTGCAGCGCTCGACTGGTAGACACTCACACGTAGTTGAAGACACTCAGCGTGACACCGAAGGACATGTGGATAATCCCCCAGGATCACCGACATCTTCATTTTGAACGAGTTCAGGAAGTTTAACTTGTTGTTCGCCAGGTGCCAGATCTGTGAGGGCAAGAGAAATAAGGTCGTGATTCTCAGTGTGGGCTGCAGGGCTAATGAGGGGCTGAATGGCCTCCTCCTGTCTCCAGCTATTCTAATGCAGTAGCTTCATCCTTACCCTACCGTAGCCTGGATTATTAATCCATTAAAACAGAAGAAATAGGATCAGGAGCGGACCATTCAGCCCATCGAGCCTGCTCCGCGATTTATTACAATCCTGACTGGTCTTGGCCCCCACTCCATTTTCCGAACCGCTCCCCAAATCCCTCAATTCTCTGAGACACCACCAATCTGTCTATCTCAGCCTGAAATCAGTTCAGCGATGGAGCATCCACAACCCTCTGGGGTGGAGAACTCCCGAGATTCACAACCTTTTGTGTGAAGTAATTTCCCCTCCTCTCAGTCCGAAGTTATTGGCCCCCAAACTGAACCTGCCCGTGTTTTAGATCCCCCCCCCGAGCAGCAGAGACAATCTCTCAGCCCCCACCCTGTCAAACCCGTTCAGAGTCGTGTGTGTTTCAATGAGATCACCTCTCGTTCTTCTAAACTCCCGAGAATATAGACCCAACTTACCCAGCCTCTTCCCATCGAACGCCCGCCTCAGCCCAGGGACCAGCCTAGTGACCCTTCGCTGTACCGCCTCCCACTGCAAGTCTATCTTTCCTTCAATGTAGAGACCAAAACTGCGCACAGTGTTCCAGATGTGGTCTCACTAAAACCCTGTACAGCTGGAGTCAGACATCTTTACTCCTCTTCTCCAATCCCCTTCGCAGAATTGATTGCTACCCTCCCCCCATCTCTTCAACCCACCTCACCCCCTCCCCTCCCTCCCCCTCATCCCCTCCGCCAACCCCTCCTCCCCCCCTCCTCCTCCGCTCCCCACTCGCTCCCCCACTCTCCCACCTCCCCCACACCCTGTCCCCCCTCCCCTTCCTCTCACCACTCCCCCTCCCCCTCTCTCTCCACCCCCGCTTCCCTCACCCCTGTCCCCCTCCCCCCACTCCCACCTCTCCCCTCCCCCTCCACTCCCGCCTCTCCCCTCCCATCTTTCACCTCTCCCCTCCCACCACTCCCACCTCTCCCCTACCCCCTTTCCCTATCACCTCCCCCATCCCTCCCATCCTCCTCCTCTCTCCACTCTCTCTCCCCTCCCCCTCTCTCCCCCCTCCCCACTCCTTCCACTCCCCATTCTCTCTCCCACCCTACCCCTCCCCCATTCCACTCCCCTCC
>JANJGN010003526.1:42500-44176 GCA_026770705.1 Isurus oxyrinchus | reverse complement strand
ACCCCGGGGAGAGTCGGTGCCCGGACCCCGGGGGAGAGTCGGTGCCCGGACCCCGGGGGAGAGTCGGTGCCCGGACCCCGGGGGAGAGTCGGTGCCCGGACCCCGGGGGAGAGTCGGTGCCCGGACCCGGGGGAGAGTCGGTGCCCGGACCCCGGGGGAGAGTCGGTGCCCGGACCCCGGGGGAGAGTCGGTGCCCGGACCCCGGGGGAGAGTCGGTGCCCGGACCCCGGGGGAGAGTCGGTGCCCGGACCCCGGGGGAGAGTCGGTGCCCGGACCCCGGGGGAGAGTCGGTGCCCGGACCCCGGGGGAGAGTCGGTGCCCGGACCCCGGGGGAGAGTCGGTGCCCGGACCCCGGGGGAGAGTCGGTGCCCGGACCCCGGGGGAGTGTCGGTGCCCGTGGGGAGTGCAGAGGCTCAGTTACCTAGAATGCTCGTGGGGCCTGGCTTCCGATGGTCCATGTCCTTCATCGCTTCCACATAACGCGCAGCGAGATCATGTAGCAAATCATCACCGTCCTTCCCTAAAGAGAGACAGAGTCTAACATCCAGCAGCAGAGTAAATCTCCCTCTACACCGTCCCCATCAAACACTCCCAGGGCAGGTACAGCACGGGGTTCGATACAGAGTAAAACTCCCTCTACACCGTCCCCATCAAACACTCCCAGGGCAGGTACAGTACGGGGTTAGATACAGAGTAAAGCTCCCTCTACACCGTCCCCATCAAACACTCCCAGGACAGGTACAGCACGGGGTTAGATACAGAGTAAATCTCCCTCTACACCGTCCCCATCAAACACTCCCAGGACAGGTACATCACGGGGTTAGATACAGAGTAAATCTCCCTCTACACCGTCCCCATCAAACAGTCCCAGGACAGGTACAGCACGGGGTTAGATACAGAGTAAAACTCCCTCTACACTGTCCCCATCAAACACTCCCAGGACAGCTACAGCACGGGGTTAGATACAGAGTAAATCTCCCTCTACACTGTCCCCATCAAACACTCCCAGGACAGGTACAGCACGGGGTTAGATACAGAGTAAAGCTCCCTCTACACTGTCCCCATCAAACACTCCCAGGACAGGTACAGCACGGGGTTAGATACAGAGTAAATCTCCCTCTACACTGTCCCCATCAAACACTCCCAGGACAGGTACAGCACGGGGTTAGATACAGAGTAAAGCTCCCTCTACACTGTCCCCATCAAACACTCCAGGACAGGTACAGCACGGGGTTAGGTACAGAGTAAAGCTCCCTCTGCACCGTCCCTACCGCCTCCGGCTGTAGATGGGATGGGGGCTATTCGGCTGGGTGAGGCGTCGCCTACCGGAGATGAGAGCCTCGGCGGTGGCCAGGTGGCAGCACCGTGTCGTCGCTGACCCTCCAGCCGGGCAGCCCGGCCACGATGGCCCCCAGTCCGCCCAGCTCCTCCAGCTCCTGGTGAATCTGCGGCCCGCTCTCGCAGTACTCCCAACGCTGGTTCCGGTATCCCAGCGCGTCCCCGGCTCCGCTCAGCAGCATGGCCGCCCGGTAGAGTTCCTCCGTGGGCCTGAGAGAGAGACAGAGAGAGGGAGGGAGAGAGAGGGAGGGAGGGAGAGAGAGAGAGAGAGAGGAGGTGATGAAGCGTCTGATGGAAGAAATATTCCCCCACTCCTCGTGTGAAGTAGAGGGGTGGTG
>JANJGN010003526.1:0-22500 GCA_026770705.1 Isurus oxyrinchus | reverse complement strand
TCTCTCTGTGTCTGTCTCTCTCTCTGTGTCTGTCTCTCTCTCTTTGTCTGTCTCTCTCTGTGTCTGTCTCTCTCTCTGTGTCTGTCTCTCTCTCTGTCTGTGTCTGTCTCTCTCTCTCTGTGTCTGTCTCTCCCTCTGTGTCTGTCTCTCCCTCTGTGTCTGTCTCTCTCTGTGTGTCTCTGTGTCTGTCTCTCTCTCTCTGTGTCTGTCTCTCTCTCTCTCTCTCTCTGTCTCTCCCTCCCTCTCTGTCTCTGTCTGTCTCTCTCTCTCTCTGTCTCTCCCTCCCTCTCTGTCTGTCTGTCTCTGTCTGTGTTTGTCTCTCTCTCGCTTTGTGTCTCTCTGTCTGTCTCGGTCTGTCTGTCTCTCGGTCTGTCTGTCTCTCGGTCTGTCTGTCTCTCGGTCTGTCTGTCTCTCGGTCTGTCTGTCTCTCGGTCTGTCTGTCTCTCGGTCTGTCTGTCTCTCGGTCTGTCTGTCTCTCCCTCCCTGTCTCTCCCTCCCTGTCTCTCCCTCCCTGTCTCTCCCTCCCTGTCTCTCCCTCCCTGTCTCTCTGTCTCTGTCTCTCTCTCTCTGTCTCTCTCTCTCTGTCTCTCTCTCTGTGTCTGTCTCTCTCTCTCCGTGTGTCTCTCTGTGTCTGTCTCTCTCTGTGTCTGTCTCTCTCTGTGTCTGTCTCTCTCTGTGTCTGTCTCTCTCTGTCTCTGTCTCTGCCTCTCTCTCTGTGTCTGTCTCTCTCTCTCTGTGTCTCTCACTCACTCTCACACTCTGTCTGTCTCTCTCCCTCTCTGCTTCTGTCTCTCCCTCTCTCTCTCTCAATGTCTATCTCTCTCTCTCCCTCTGTCTCTCTCTCCCTCTCTGTCTGTCGCTCTCTCTCTGTTTCACCCTCTGTCTCTGTCTCTCTCTCTGACTCTCTCTCTTGTTCTCTTTTTGTCTATGTCCAATTCTGTCTCTCTCTGTCTCTCTCTGTCTCTCTCTGTCTCTTTCCCTCTATCTCTCACTGTCCGTCTCTCTGGCTGTTTCTCTCTCTGTATGTCTCGCTCTCTCTTTCTCTCTCTCACTCCCTCTATCTCTCTCTCTCTGTCTCTCTATGTCCATCTCTCTGTCTCTCTCACTCCCTCTGTCTCTTTCCCTCTGGCTCTCTTGGTCTACCCCTCTCTCTCTCTACCTGTCTCTGTCTCTCTTGATCTTTCTCTCTCACTCATATTCTCTATCACTAAAAATGAGGAAGCAAATCGAACAAGCGGTAATAATAAATGGAAATAAATGAATAAGGCAAAGGCAGTTTCCCAGTCCAAATCCTTTATTCAGGGAGATACATGAACAAATTCGGCTGGAACAAAATGAGAGAGAATCCAGAGAGAGCGCTGAGGCAGCCACACAGTATATGGGATTGTGTACAGTGGGAGTGAACGGGAAGGGGTTTGGGTCCATTGGGATTGTGTACAGTGGGAGTGAACGGGAAGGGGTTTGGGTCCATTGGGATTGTGTACGGTGGGAGTGAATGGGAAGGGGTTTGGGTCCATTGGGATTGTGTACAGTGGGAGTGAACGGGAAGGGGTTTGGGTCCATTGGGATTGTGTACAGTGGGAGTGAACGGGAAGGGGTTTGGGTCCATTGGGATTGTGTACGGTGGGAGTGAATGGGAAGGGGTTTGGGTCCATTGGGATTGTGTACAGTGGGAGTGAACGGGAAGGGGTTTGGGTCCATTGGGATTGTGTACAGTGGGAGTGAACGGGAAGGGGTTTGGGTCCATTGGGATTGTGTACAGTGGGAGTGAACGGGAAGGGGTTTGGGATTGGGATTGTGTACAGTGGGAGTGAACGGGAAGGGGTTTGGGTCCATTGGGATTGTGTACAGTGGGAATGAATGGGAAGGGGTTTGGGTCCATTGGGATTGTGTACAGTGGGAGTGAACGGGAAGGGGTTTGGGTCCATTGGGATTGTGTACGGTGGGAATGAATGGGAAGGGGTTTGGGTCCATTGGGATTGTGTACAGTGGGAGTGAATAGGAAGGGGTTTGGGTCCATGGGGATTGTGTACAGTGGGAGTGAACGGGAACGGGTTTGGGTCCATTGGGATTGTGTACAGTGGGAGTGAACGGGAAGGGGTTTGGGTCCATTGGGATTGTGTACAGTGGGAGTGAACGGGAAGGAGTTTGGGTCCATTGGGATTGTGTACAGTGGGAGTGAATGGGAAGGGGTTTGGGTCCATTGGGATTGTGTACGGTGGGAGTGAATGGGAAGGGGTTTGGGTCCATTGGGATTGTTTACAGGGGGAGTCAACAGGTCAGTAGTTATACTGCTGATGACGCTC
Source organism: Isurus oxyrinchus (assembly GCA_026770705.1). Lineage (NCBI taxonomy): Eukaryota > Metazoa > Chordata > Chondrichthyes > Lamniformes > Lamnidae > Isurus > Isurus oxyrinchus. The sequence continues at coordinate 20,194 of JANJGN010003526.1, read as the reverse complement.
AGACTGCCGGCATCCTATTCCCGGTCAGTCGCCTCCTGAGCTCCCTCCAGAGGAGGTCACGCTCTGTCCGCAGCCCCTTCAACACGCTGAGGTTCTCCTGGGCTCGTCGAACTAGGTATGGCATCACCTCCTCGACAGAGCCATAGGGAATAGATTTATAAACAGAATAACCAGCACTTCCTGTATGGGAGAGAGAGAGATTGGTGCATTAGACAAAGATATCAGGGTGTTAGAGAGAGAGAGAGAGAGATCGGGATGTTAGAGAGAGAGAGATCAGGGTGTTAGAGAGAGAGAGAGAGAGATCGGGATGTTAGAGAGAGAGATCAGGGTGTTAGAGAGGGAGAGATCGGGATGTTAGAGAGAGAGATCAGGATGTTAGAGAGAGAGATCAGGGTGTTAGAGAGAGAGATCAGGGTGTTAGAGAGAGAGAGATCAGGGTGTTAGAGAGAGAGATCGGGATGTTAGAGAGAGAGAGATCAGGGTGTTAGAGAGAGAGATCAGGGTGTTAGAGAGAGAGAGAGATCGGGATGTTAGAGAGAGAGATCAGGATGTTAGAGAGAGAGATCAGGGTGTTAGAGAGAGAGAGATCAGTGTGTTAGAGAGAGAGAGATCAGGGTGTTAGAGAGAGAGATCAGGGTGTTAGAGAGAGAGAGATCGGGATGTTAGAGAGAGAGATCAGGATGTTAGAGAGAGAGATCAGGGTGTTAGAGAGAGAGATCAGGGTGTTAGAGAGAGAGATTGGGATGTTAGAGAGAGAGAGATCAGGGTGTTAGAGAGAGAGATCAGGGTGTTAGAGAGAGAGAGAGATCGGGATGTTAGAGAGAGAGATCAGGATGTTAGAGAGAGAGATCAGGGTGTTAGAGAGAGAGATCGGGATGTTAGAGAGAGAGAGATCAGGGTGTTAGAGAGAGAGATCAGGGTGTTAGAGAGAGAGAGAGAGATCAGGGTGTTAGAGAGAGAGCGAGATCAGGGTGTTAGAGAGAGAGAGATCAGGGTGTTAGAGAGAGGGAGAGAGATCAGGGTGTTAGAGAGAGAGAGAGATCAGGGTGTTAGAGAGAGAGAGAGATCAGGGTGTTAGAGGGAGAGATCAGGGTGTTAGAGAGAGAGAGATCAGGGTGTTAGAGAGAGAGAGATCAGGGTGTTAGAGAGAGAGAGATCAGGGTGTTAGAGAGAGAGAGATCAGGGTGTTAGAGAGAGAGATCAGGGTGTTAGAGAGAGAGAGATCAGGGTGTTAGAGAGAGAGATCAGGGTGTTAGAGAGAGAGATCAGGGTGTTAGAGAGAGAGATCAGTGTGTTAGAGAGAGAGAGATCAGGGTGTTAGAGAGAGAGACATCAGGGTGTTAGAGAGGGAGACATCAGGGTGTTAGAGAGAGAGATCAGGGTGTTAGAGAGAGAGATCAGGGTGTTAGAGAGAGATCAGGGTGTGAGAGAGAGAGATCAGGGTGTTAGAGAGAGAGAGAGAGAGAGATCAGGGTGTTAGAGACAGAGAGATCGGGGTGTTAGAGAGAGAGAGATCGGGGTGTTAGAGAGAGAGAGAGATCGGGGTGTTAGAGAGAGAGAGAGAGAGAGAGAGATCAGGGTGTTAGAGAGAGAGAGATCGGGGTGTTAGAGAGAGATCGGGGTGTTAGAGAGAGAGAGAGAGATAAGGGTGTTAGAGAGAGAGATTAGGGTGTAAGAGAGAGAGAGAGATCAGGGTGTGGAAGAGAGAGAGATCAGAGTGTTAGACAGAGAGAGAGAGATCAGGGTATTGGAGACAGAGGGAGATCAGGGTGTTGGAGAGAGTGATCGGGGTGTTGGAGAGAGAGATCAGGATGTTAGACAGAGAGAGAGATCAGGATGTTAGACAGAGAGATTAGGGTGTTAGACAGAGAGAGAGATCAGGGTGTTAGAGAGTGAGAGAGATCAGGGTGTTAGAGAGAGAGATCAGGGTGTTAGAGAGTGAGAGAGATCAGGGTGTTAGAGAGAGAGATCAGGGTGTTAAAGAGAGAGATCAGGGTGTTAGAGAGAGAGATCAGGGTGTTAGAGAGAGAGATCAGGGTGTTAGAGAGAGAGATCAGGGTGTTAGACAGGGGGGGAGATTAGGGTGTTAGAGAGAGAGAGAGAGAGAGAGAGAGAGAGATCAGGGTGTTAGAGAGAGAGAGAGAGATCAGGGTGTTAGAGAGGGAGAGAGATCAGGGTGTGTGAGAGAGAGATCAGGGTGTTAGACAGAGAGAGAGATCAGGGTGTTAGAGAGAGAGAGAGATCAGGGTGTTAGAGAGGGAGAGAGATCAGGGTGTGTGAGAGAGAGATCAGGGTGTTAGACAGAGAGAGATCAGGGTGTTAGAGAGAGAGAGATCAGGGTGTTAGACACAGAGAGAGATTAGGGTGTTAGAGAGAGAGATTAGGGTTTTGCAGAGAGTGATCAGGGTGTTAGAGAGAGATCAGGTTGTTAGAGAGAGATCAGGGTGTTAGAGAGAGATCAGGGTGTTAGAGAGAGATCAGGGTGTTAGAGAGAGATCAGGGTGTTAGAGAGAGATCAGGGTGTTAGAGAGAGATCAGGGTGTTAGAGAGAGATCAGGGTGTTAGAGAGAGATCAGGGTGTTAGAGAGAGATCAGGGTGTTAGAGAGAGATCAGGGTGTTAGAGAGAGATCAGGGTGTTAGAGAGAGATCAGGGTGTTAGAGAGAGATCAGGGTGTTAGAGAGAGATCAGGGTGTTAGAGAGAGATCAGGGTGTTAGAGAGAGATCAGGGTGTTAGAGAGAGATCAGGGTGTTAGAGAGAGATCAGGGTGTTAGAGAGAGATCAGGGTGTTAGAGAGAGATCAGGGTGTTAGAGAGAGATCAGGGTGTTAGAGAGAGAGATCAGGGTGTTAGAGAGAGAGATCAGGGTGTTAGAGAGAGAGATCAGGGTGTTAGAGAGAGAGAGATCAGGGTGTTAGAGAGAGAGATCAGTGTGTTAGAGAGAGATCAGGGTGTTAGAGAGAGAGAGATCAGGGTGTTAGAGAGGGAGACATCAGGGTGTTAGAGAGAGAGAGATCAGGGTGTTAGAGAGAGAGATCAGGGTGTTAGAGAGAGAGATCAGGGTGTTAGAGAGAGATCAGGGTGTGAGAGAGAGAGATCAGGGTGTTAGAGAGAGAGAGAGAGAGAGATCAGGGTGTTAGAGACAGAGAGATCGGGGTGTTAGAGAGAGAGAGATCGGGGTGTTAGAGAGAGAGAGAGATCGGGGTGTTAGAGAGAGAGAGAGAGAGAGAGATCGGGGTGTTAGAGAGAGAGAGATCGGGGTGTTAGAGAGAGATCGGGGTGTTAGAGAGAGAGAGAGATTAGGGTGTTAGAGAGAGAGAGAGAGATAAGGGTGTTAGAGAGAGAGATTAGGGTGTAAGAGAGAGAGAGAGATCAGGGTGTGGAAGAGAGAGAGATCAGAGTGTTAGACAGAGAGAGAGATCAGGGTATTGGAGACAGAGGGAGATCAGGGTGTTGGAGAGAGTGATCGGGGTGTTGGAGAGAGAGATCAGGGTGTTAGACAGAGAGAGAGATCAGGGTGTTAGACAGGGGGAGAGATTAGGGTGTTAGACAGAGAGAGAGATTAGGGTGTTAGACAGAGAGAGAGATTAGGGTGTTAGACAGAGAGAGAGATCAGGGTGTTAGACAGAGAGAGAGATTAGGGTGTTAGACAGAGAGAGAGATTAGGGTGTTAGACAGAGAGAGAGATTAGGGTGTTAGACAGAGAGAGAGATTAGGGTGTTAGACAGGGGGGGAGATTAGGGTGTTAGAGAGAGAGAGAGATCAGGTGTTAGAGAGAGAGAGAGAGATCAGGGTGTTAGAGAGAGAGATCAGTGTGTTAGAGAGAGAGAGATCAGGGTGTTAGAGAGAGAGAGATCAGGGTGTTAGAGAGGGAGACATCAGGGTGTTAGAGAGAGAGAGATCAGGGTGTTAGAGAGAGAGATCAGGGTGTTAGAGAGAGATCAGGGTGTGAGAGAGAGAGATCAGGGTGTTAGAGAGAGAGAGATAGAGAGAGATCAGGGTGTTAGAGACAGAGAGATCGGGGTGTTAGAGAGAGAGAGATCGGGGTGTTAGAGAGAGAGAGAGATCGGGGTGTTAGAGAGAGAGAGAGAGAGATCGGGGTGTTAGAGAGAGAGAGATCGGGGTGTTAGAGAGAGATCGGGGTGTTAGAGAGAGAGAGATTAGGGTGTTAGAGAGAGAGAGAGAGATAAGGGTGTTAGAGAGAGAGATTAGGGTGTAAGAGAGAGAGAGAGATCAGGGTGTGGAAGAGAGAGAGATCAGAGTGTTAGACAGAAAGAGAGATCAGGGTATTGGAGACAGAGGGAGATCAGGGTGTTGGAGAGAGTGATCGGGGTGTTGGAGAGAGAGATCAGGGTGTTAGACAGAGAGAGAGATCAGGGTGTTAGACAGAGAGAGAGATCAGGGTGTTAGACAGGGGGAGAGATTAGGGTGTTAGACAGAGAGAGAGATTAGGGTGTTAGACAGAGAGAGAGATTAGGGTGTTAGACAGAGAGAGAGATCAGGGTGTTAGACAGAGAGAGAGATTAGGGTGTTAGACAGAGAGAGAGATTAGGGTGTTAGACAGAGAGAGAGATTAGGGTGTTAGACAGAGAGAGAGATTAGGGTGTTAGACAGAGAGAGAGATTAGGGTGTTAGACAGAGAGAGAGATTAGGGTGTTAGACAGAGAGAGAGATCAGGGTGTTAGAGAGTGAGAGAGATCAGGGTGTTAGAGAGAGAGAGATCAGGGTGCTAGAGAGGGAGAGAGAGATCAGGGTGTTAGAGAGGGAGAGAGAGATCAGGGTGTTAGACAGGGGGGGAGATTAGGGTGTTAGAGAGAGAGAGAGATCAGGTGTTAGAGAGAGAGAGAGAGATCAGAGTGTTAGACAGAGAGATTAGGGTGTTAGAGAGAGAGAGATCAGGGTATTGGAGACAGAGGGAGATCAGGGTGTTGGAGAGAGTGATCGGGGTGTTAGAGAGATCAGGATGTTAGACAGAGAGAGAGATCAGGATGTTAGACAGAGAGATTAGGGTGTTAGACAGAGAGAGAGATCAGGGTGTTAGAGAGTGAGAGAGATCAGGGTGTTAGAGAGAGAGATCAGGGTGTTAGAGAGTGAGAGAGATCAGGGTGTTAGAGAGAGAGATCAGGGTGTTAAAGAGAGAGATCAGGGTGTTAGAGAGAGAGATCAGGGTGTTACAGAGAGAGATCAGGGTGTTAGAGAGAGAGATCAGGGTGTTAGAGAGAGAGATCAGGGTGTTAGACAGGGGGGGAGATTAGGGTGTTAGAGAGAGAGAGAGAGAGAGAGAGAGATCAGGGTGTTAGAGAGAGAGAGAGATCAGGGTGTTAGAGAGGGAGAGAGATCAGGGTGTGTGAGAGAGAGATCAGGGTGTTAGACAGAGAGAGAGATCAGGGTGTTAGAGAGAGAGAGAGATCAGGGTGTTAGAGAGGGAGAGAGATCAGGGTGTGTGAGAGAGAGATCAGGGTGTTAGACAGAGAGAGATCAGGGTGTTAGAGAGAGAGAGATCAGGGTGTTAGACACAGAGAGAGATTAGGGTGTTAGAGAGAGAGATTAGGGTTTTGCAGAGAGTGATCAGGGTGTTAGAGAGAGATCAGGTTGTTAGAGAGAGATCAGGGTGTTAGAGAGAGATCAGGGTGTTAGAGAGAGATCAGGGTGTTAGAGAGAGATCAGGGTGTTAGAGAGAGATCAGGGTGTTAGAGAGAGATCAGGGTGTTAGAGAGAGATCAGGGTGTTAGAGAGAGATCAGGGTGTTAGAGAGAGATCAGGGTGTTAGAGAGAGATCAGGGTGTTAGAGAGAGATCAGGGTGTTAGAGAGAGAGATCAGGGTGTTAGAGAGAGAGAGATCAGGGTGTTAGAGAGAGAGAGATCAGGGTGTTAGAGAGAGAGAGATCAGGGTGTTAGAGAGAGATCAGGGTGTTAGAGAGAGATCAGGGTGTTAGAGAGAGATCAGGGTGTTAGAGAGAGATCAGGGTGTTAGAGAGAGATCAGGGTGTTAGAGAGAGATCAGGGTGTTAGAGAGAGATCAGGGTGTTAGAGAGAGATCAGGGTGTTAGAGAGAGATCAGGGTGTTAGAGAGAGATCAGGGTGTTAGAGAGAGATCAGGGTGTTAGAGAGAGAGATCAGGGTGTTAGAGAGAGAGATCAGGGTGTTAGAGAGAGATCAGGGTGTTAGAGAGAGATCAGGGTGTTAGAGAGAGAGATCAGGGTGTTAGAGAGAGATCAGGGTGTTAGAGAGAGATCAGGGTGTTAGAGAGAGAGAGTGAGATCAGAGTTTTAGACACAGAGATCAGTGTGTTAGAGAGAGAGAGAGAGAGAGATCAGGGTGTTAGACATAGAGAGATCAGGGTGTTAGAGAGGGAGAGAGAGATCAGGGTGTTAGACATAGAGAGAGATTAGCGTGTAAGAGAGACACAGAGATCAGAGTGTTAGACAGAGAGATTAGGGTGTTAGAAAGAGAGAGAGAGAGATCAGGGTATTGGAGACAGAGGGAGATCAGGGTGTTGGAGAGAGTGATCGGGGTATTAGAGAGAGAGATCAGGGTGTTGGACAGAGAGAGAGATCAGGGTGTCAGACAGAGAGAGAGATCAGGGTGTTGGACAGAGAGAGAGATCAGGGTGTCAGACAGAGAGAGAGATCAGGGTGTTAGACAGAGAGAGAGATCAGGGTGTTAGACAGGGGGAGAGATTAGGGTGTTAGACAGAGAGAGATCAGTGTGTTAGACCGAGAGAGAGATTAGGGTGTTAGAGAGAAAGAGATCAGGGTGTTAGATGGGGGAGAGATTAGGGTGTTAGACAGAGAGAGAGATTAGGGTGTTAGAGAGAGATTAGGGTGTTAGAGAGAGAGAGAGATCAGGGTGTTAGAGAGAGAGAGAGAGATCAGAGTTTTAGAGAGATTAGGGTGTGCGAGAGAGAGAGATCAGGGTGTTGGAGAGAGAGATCAGGGTGTTGGAGAGAGAGATCAGGGTGTTAGAGAGAGAGAGAGATTAGGATGTTAGAGAGAGTGAGAGATCAGGGTGTTAGAGAGAGAGATTAGGGTGTTCGACAGAGAGAGAGATTAGGGTGTTAGAGAGAGAGCGATCAGGTTGTTTGAGAGAGAGATTAGGGTGTTCGACAGAGAGAGAGATTAAGGTGTTAGACAGAGAGAGAGATTAGGGTGTTAGAGAGAGATTAGGGTGTTAGACAGAGAGATCAGTGTTAGACAGAAAGATCAGTGTGTTAGAGAGGGAGAGAGATCAGGGTGTTAGACAGAGAGAGAGATCAGGGTGTTAGAGAGTGAGAGAGATCAGGGTGTTAGAGAGAGGGAGAGAGATCAGGGTGTTAGAGAGAGAGAGAGATCAGGGTGTTAGAGAGAGAGAAAGATCAGGGTGTTAGAGAGAGAGATCAGGGTGTTAGAGAGAGGGAGATCAGGGTGTTAGAGAGAGAGAGATCAGGGTGTTAGAGAGAGAGAGATCAGGGTGTTAGAGAGAGAGATCAGGGTGTTAGAGAGAGAGAGATCAGGGTGTTAGAGAGAGAGATCAGGGTGTTAGAGAGAGAGATCAGTGTGTTAGAGAGAGAGAGATCAGGGTGTTAGAGAGAGAGAGATCAGGGTGTTAGAGAGGGAGACATCAGGGTGTTAGAGAGAGAGAGATCAGGGTGTTAGAGAGAGAGATCAGGGTGTTAGAGAGAGATCAGGGTGTGAGAGAGAGAGATCAGGGTGTTAGAGAGAGAGAGAGAGATCAGGGTGTTAGAGACAGAGAGATCGGGGTGTTAGAGAGAGAGAGATCGGGGTGTTAGAGAGAGAGAGAGATCGGGGTGTTAGAGAGAGAGAGAGAGAGATCGGGGTGTTAGAGAGAGAGAGATCGGGGTGTTAGAGAGAGAGAGAGATCAGGGTGTTAGAGAGAGAGATCAGGGTGTTAGAGAGAGAGAGATCAGGGTGTTAGAGAGAGAGATCAGGGTGTTAGAGAGAGAGATCAGTGTGTTAGAGAGAGAGAGATCAGGGTGTTAGAGAGAGAGAGATCAGGGTGTTAGAGAGAGAGAGATCAGGGTGTTAGAGAGGGAGACATCAGGGTGTTAGAGAGAGAGAGATCAGGGTGTTAGAGAGAGAGATCAGGGTGTTAGAGAGAGATCAGGGTGTGAGAGAGAGAGATCAGGGTGTTAGAGAGAGAGAGAGAGAGAGATCAGGGTGTTAGAGACAGAGAGATCGGGGTGTTAGAGAGAGAGAGATCGGGGTGTTAGAGAGAGAGAGATCGGGGTGTTAGAGAGAGAGAGAGATCGGGGTGTTAGAGAGAGAGAGAGAGAGAGAGAGATCGGGGTGTTAGAGAGAGAGAGATCGGGGTGTTAGAGAGAGAGAGATTAGGGTGTTAGAGAGAGAGAGAGAGATAAGGGTGTTAGAGAGAGAGATTAGGGTGTAAGAGAGAGAGAGAGATCAGGGTGTGGAAGAGAGAGAGATCAGAGTGTTAGACAGAGAGAGAGATCAGGGTATTGGAGACAGAGGGAGATCAGGGTGTTGGAGAGAGTGATCGGGGTGTTGGAGAGAGAGATCAGGGTGTTAGACAGAGAGAGAGATCAGGGTGTTAGACAGGGGGAGAGATTAGGGTGTTAGACAGAGAGAGAGATTAGGGTGTTAGACAGAGAGAGAGATTAGGGTGTTAGACAGAGAGAGAGATCAGGGTGTTAGACAGAGAGAGAGATTAGGGTGTTAGACAGAGAGAGAGATTAGGGTGTTAGACAGAGAGAGAGATTAGGGTTTTAGACAGAGAGAGAGATTAGGGTGTTAGACAGGGGGGGAGATTAGGGTGTTAGAGAGAGAGAGAGATCAGGTGTTAGAGAGAGAGAGAGAGATCAGGGTGTTAGAGAGAGAGATCAGTGTGTTAGAGAGAGAGAGATCAGGGTGTTAGAGAGAGAGAGATCAGGGTGTTAGAGAGGGAGACATCAGGGTGTTAGAGAGAGAGAGATCAGGGTGTTAGAGAGAGAGATCAGGGTGTTAGAGAGAGAGATCAGTGTGTTAGAGAGAGAGAGATCAGGGTGTTAGAGAGAGAGAGATCAGGGTGTTAGAGAGAGAGAGATCAGGGTGTTAGAGAGGGAGACATCAGGGTGTTAGAGAGAGAGAGATCAGGGTGTTAGAGAGAGAGATCAGGGTGTTAGAGAGAGATCAGGGTGTGAGAGAGAGAGATCAGGGTGTTAGAGAGAGAGAGAGAGAGAGATCAGGGTGTTAGAGACAGAGAGATCGGGGTGTTAGAGAGAGAGAGATCGGGGTGTTAGAGAGAGAGAGATCGGGGTGTTAGAGAGAGAGAGAGAGAGATCGGGGTGTTAGAGAGAGAGAGATCGGGGTGTTAGAGAGAGATCGGGGTGTTAGAGAGAGAGAGATTAGGGTGTTAGAGAGAGAGAGAGAGATAAGGGTGTTAGAGAGAGAGATTAGGGTGTAAGAGAGAGAGAGATCAGGGTGTGGAAGAGAGAGAGATCAGAGTGTTAGACAGAGAGAGAGATCAGGGTATTGGAGACAGAGGGATAACAGGGTGTTGGAGAGAGTGATCGGGGTGTTGGAGAGAGAGATCAGGGTGTTAGACAGAGAGAGAGATCAGAGTGTTAGACAGAGAGAGAGATCAGGGTATTGGAGACAGAGGGAGATCAGGGTGTTGGAGAGAGTGATCGGGGTGTTGGAGAGAGAGATCAGGGTGTTAGACAGAGAGAGAGATCAGGGTGTTAGACAGAGAGAGAGATCAGGGTGTTAGACAGGGGGAGAGATTAGGGTGTTAGACAGAGAGAGAGATTAGGGTGTTAGACAGAGAGAGAGATTAGGGTGTTAGACAGAGAGAGAGATCAGGGTGTTAGACAGAGAGAGAGATTAGGGTGTTAGACAGAGAGAGAGATTAGGGTGTTAGACAGAGAGAGAGATTAGGGTGTTAGACAGAGAGAGAGATCAGGGTGTTAGAGAGTGAGAGAGATCAGGGTGTTAGAGAGAGAGAGATCAGGGTGCTAGAGAGGGAGAGAGAGATCAGGGTGTTAGAGAGGGAGAGAGAGATCAGGGTGTTAGACAGGGGGGGAGATTAGGGTGTTAGAGAGAGAGAGAGATCAGGTGTTAGAGAGAGAGAGAGAGATCAGAGTGTTAGACAGAGAGATTAGGGTGTTAGAGAGAGAGAGATCAGGGTATTGGAGACAGAGGGAGATCAGGGTGTTGGAGAGAGTGATCGGGGTGTTAGAGAGATCAGGATGTTAGACAGAGAGAGAGATCAGGATGTTAGACAGAGAGATTAGGGTGTTAGACAGAGAGAGAGATCAGGGTGTTAGAGAGTGAGAGAGATCAGGGTGTTAGAGAGAGAGATCAGGGTGTTAGAGAGTGAGAGAGATCAGGGTGTTAGAGAGAGAGATCAGGGTGTTAAAGAGAGAGATCAGGGTGTTAGAGAGAGAGATCAGGGTGTTAGAGAGAGAGATCAGGGTGTTAGAGAGAGAGATCAGGGTGTTAGACAGGGGGGGAGATTAGGGTGTTAGAGAGAGAGAGAGAGAGAGAGAGAGAGATCAGGGTGTTAGAGAGAGAGAGAGATCAGGGTGTTAGAGAGGGAGAGAGATCAGGGTGTGTGAGAGAGAGATCAGGGTGTTAGACAGAGAGAGAGATCAGGGTGTTAGAGAGAGAGAGAGATCAGGGTGTTAGAGAGGGAGAGAGATCAGGGTGTGTGAGAGAGAGATCAGGGTGTTAGACAGAGAGAGATCAGGGTGTTAGAGAGAGAGAGATCAGGGTGTTAGACACAGAGAGAGATTAGGGTGTTAGAGAGAGAGATTAGGGTTTTGCAGAGAGTGATCAGGGTGTTAGAGAGAGATCAGGTTGTTAGAGAGAGATCAGGGTGTTAGAGAGAGATCAGGGTGTTAGAGAGAGATCAGGGTGTTAGAGAGAGATCAGGGTGTTAGAGAGAGATCAGGGTGTTAGAGAGAGATCAGGGTGTTAGAGAGAGATCAGGGTGTTAGAGAGAGATCAGGGTGTTAGAGAGAGATCAGGGTGTTAGAGAGAGATCAGGGTGTTAGAGAGAGATCAGGGTGTTAGAGAGAGATCAGGGTGTTAGAGAGAGATCAGGGTGTTAGAGAGAGATCAGGGTGTTAGAGAGAGATCAGGGTGTTAGAGAGAGATCAGGGTGTTAGAGAGAGATCAGGGTGTTAGAGAGAGATCAGGGTGTTAGAGAGAGATCAGGGTGTTAGAGAGAGATCAGGGTGTTAGAGAGAGATCAGGGTGTTAGAGAGAGATCAGGGTGTTAGAGAGAGATCAGGGTGTTAGAGAGAGATCAGGGTGTTAGAGAGAGAGATCAGGGTGTTAGAGAGAGAGATCAGGGTGTTAGAGAGAGAGATCAGGGTGTTAGAGAGAGATCAGGGTGTTAGAGAGAGAGATCAGGGTGTTAGAGAGAGAGATCAGGGTGTTAGAGAGAGAGATCAGGGTGTTAGAGAGAGAGATCAGGGTGTTAGAGAGAGATCAGGGTGTTAGAGAGAGATCAGGGTGTTAGAGAGAGAGAGTGAGATCAGAGTTTTAGACACAGAGATCAGTGTGTTAGAGAGAGAGAGAGAGAGAGATCAGGGTGTTAGACATAGAGAGATCAGGGTGTTAGAGAGGGAGAGAGAGATCAGGGTGTTAGACATAGAGAGAGATTAGCGTGTAAGAGAGACACAGAGATCAGAGTGTTAGACAGAGAGATTAGGGTGTTAGAAAGAGAGAGAGAGAGATCAGGGTATTGGAGACAGAGGGAGATCAGGGTGTTGGAGAGAGTGATCGGGGTATTAGAGAGAGAGATCAGGGTGTTGGACAGAGAGAGAGATCAGGGTGTCAGACAGAGAGAGAGATCAGGGTGTTAGACAGAGAGAGAGATCAGGGTGTTAGACAGGGGGAGAGATTAGGGTGTTAGACAGAGAGAGATCAGTGTGTTAGACCGAGAGAGAGATTAGGGTGTTAGAGAGAAAGAGATCAGGGTGTTAGATGGGGGAGAGATTAGGGTGTTAGACAGAGAGAGAGATTAGGGTGTTAGAGAGAGATTAGGGTGTTAGAGAGAGAGAGAGATCAGGGTGTTAGAGAGAGAGAGAGAGATCAGAGTTTTAGAGAGATTAGGGTGTGCGAGAGAGAGAGATCAGGGTGTTGGAGAGAGAGATCAGGGTGTTGGAGAGAGAGATCAGGGTGTTAGAGAGAGAGAGAGATTAGGATGTTAGAGAGAGTGAGAGATCAGGGTGTTAGAGAGAGAGATTAGGGTGTTCGACAGAGAGAGAGATTAGGGTGTTAGAGAGAGAGCGATCAGGTTGTTTGAGAGAGAGATTAGGGTGTTCGACAGAGAGAGAGATTAAGGTGTTAGACAGAGAGAGAGATTAGGGTGTTAGAGAGAGATTAGGGTGTTAGACAGAGAGAGATCAGTGTTAGACAGAAAGATCAGTGTGTTAGAGAGGGAGAGAGATCAGGGTGTTAGACAGAGAGAGAGATCAGGGTGTTAGAGAGAGAGAGAGATCAGGGTGTTAGAGAGTGAGAGAGATCAGGGTGTTGGAGTGAGTGATCAGGATGTTAGAGAGAGATCAGGGTGTTAAAGAGAGAGATCAGGGTGTTGGAGACAGAGGGAGATCAGGGTGTTGGAGTGAGTGATCAGGGTGTTCGAGAGAGATCAGGGTGTTCGAGAGAGATCAGGGTGTTCGAGAGAGATCAGGGTGTTCGAGAGAGATCAGGGTGTTCGAGAGAGATCAGGGTGTTCGAGAGAGATCAGGGTGTTCGAGAGAGATCAGGGTGTTAGACAGAGAGAAAGATCAGGATGTTAGACAGAGAGAGAGATCAGGATGTTAGACAGAGAGAGAGATCAGGGTGTTAGAGAGAGAGAGAGATCAGGGTGTTAGAGAGCGAGAGATTAGGGTGTTAGACAGAGAGAGAGATTAGGGTGTTAGAGAGAGAGATCAGGGTGTTAGAGAGAGAGATTGGGGTGTTAGAGAGAGAGATTAGGGTGTTAGAGAGGGAGAGAGAGATCAGGGTGTTGGACAGGAGGAGAGATTAGGGTGTTAGAGAGAGAGATTTCAGGGTGTTGGAGTGAGTGATCAGGATGTTAGAGAGAGATCAGGGTGTTAAAGAGAGAGATCAGGGTGTTGGAGACAGAGGGAGATCAGGGTGTTGGAGTGAGTGATCAGGGTGTTCGAGAGAGATCAGGATGTTCGAGAGAGATCAGGGTGTTCGAGAGAGATCAGGGTGTTCGAGAGAGATCAGGGTGTTCGAGAGAGATCAGGGTGTTCGAGAGAGATCAGGGTGTTCGAGAGAGATCAGGGTGTTCGAGAGAGATCAGGGTGTTCGAGAGAGATCAGGGTGTTAGACAGAGAGAGAGATCAGGATGTTAGACAGAGAGAGAGATCAGGGTGTTAGAGAGAGAGAGAGATCAGGGTGTTAGACAGAGAGAGAGATTAGGGTGTTAGAGAGAGAGATTAGGGTGTTAGAGAGTGAGAGATCAGAGTGTTAGACAGAGAGATCAGTGTGTTAGAGAGGGAGAGAGAGAGAGAGAGATCAGGGTCTTAGAAAGAGATAGAGATTAGGGTGTTAGAGAGAGAGAGATTAGGGTGTTAGAGAGGGAGAGAGATCAGGGTGTTAGAGAGGGAGAGAGATCAGGGTGTTAGAGAGGGAGAGAGATTAGGGTGTTAGACAGGGAGAGAGATCAGGGTGTTAGACAGAGGGAGAGAGATTAGGGTGTTAGAGAGAGAGAGAGATTAGGGTGTTAGACAGAGAGAGAGATTAGGGTGTTAGAGAGAGAGATTAGGGTGTTAGAGAGTGAGATCAGAGTGTTAGACAGAGAGATCGGTATGTTAGAGAGGGAGAGAGAGAGAGAGATCAGGGTCTTAGAGAGAGATAGAGATTAGGGTGTTAGAGAGAGAGATCAGGGTGTTAGAGAGAGAGAGAGATCAGGGTGTTAGAGAGAGAGAGAGATCAGGGGTGTTAGAGAGCGAGAGATTAGGGTGTTAGACAGAGAGAGAGATTAGGGTGTTAGAGAGAGAGATTAGGGTGTTAGAGAGTGAGAGATCAGAGTGTTAGACAGAGAGATCAGTGTGTTAGAGAGGGAGAGAGAGAGAGAGAGATCAGGGTCTTAGAGAGAGATAGAGATTAGGGTGTTAGAGAGAGAGAGATTAGGGTGTTAGAGAGGGAGAGAGATTAGGGTGTTAGAGAGGGAGAGAGATTAGGGTGTTAGAGAGCGAGAGAGATATGGGTGTTAGAGAGGGAGAGAGATATGGGTGTTAGAGAGGGAGAGAGATCAGGGTGTTAGAGAGGGAGAGAGATTAGGGTGTTAGAGAGAGAGATTAGGGTGTTAGAGAGTGAGAGATCAGAGTGTTAGACAGAGAGATCAGTGTGTTAGAGAGGGAGAGAGAGAGAGAGAGATCAGGGTCTTAGAAAGAGATAGAGATTAGGGTGTTAGAGAGAGAGAGATTAGGGTGTTAGAGAGGGAGAGAGATCAGGGTGTTAGAGAGGGAGAGAGATCAGGGTGTTAGAGAGGGAGAGAGATTAGGGTGTTAGACAGGGAGAGAGATCAGGGTGTTAGACAGAGGGAGAGAGATTAGGGTGTTAGAGAGAGAGAGAGATTAGGGTGTTAGACAGAGAGAGAGATTAGGGTGTTAGAGAGAGAGATTAGGGTGTTAGAGAGTGAGATCAGAGTGTTAGACAGAGAGATCGGTATGTTAGAGAGGGAGAGAGAGAGAGAGATCAGGGTCTTAGAGAGAGATAGAGATTAGGGTGTTAGAGAGAGAGATCAGGGTGTTAGAGAGAGAGAGAGATCAGGGTGTTAGAGAGAGAGAGAGATCAGGGTGTTAGAGAGCGAGAGATTAGGGTGTTAGACAGAGAGAGAGATTAGGGTGTTAGAGAGAGAGATTAGGGTGTTAGAGAGTGAGAGATCAGAGTGTTAGACAGAGAGATCAGTGTGTTAGAGAGGGAGAGAGAGAGAGAGAGATCAGGGTCTTAGAGAGAGATAGAGATTAGGGTGTTAGAGAGAGAGAGATTAGGGTGTTAGAGAGGGAGAGAGATTAGGGTGTTAGAGAGGGAGAGAGATTAGGGTGTTAGAGAGCGAGAGAGATATGGGTGTTAGAGAGGGAGAGAGATATGGGTGTTAGAGAGGGAGAGAGATTAGGGTGTTAGAGAGGGAGAGAGATCAGGGTGTTAGAGAGGGAGAGAGATCAGGGTGTTAGAGAGGGAGAGAGATTAGGGTGTTAGAGAGGGAGAGAGATCAGGGTGTTAGACAGAGGGAGAGAGATTAGGGTGTTAGAGAGGGAGAGAGATCAGGGTGTTAGAGAGGGAGAGAGATCAGGGTGTTAGAGAGAGAGAGATTAGGGTGTTAGAGAGAGAGATCAGGGTGTTAGAGAGAGAGAGAGATCAGGGTGTTAGAGAGGGAGAGAGATCAGGGTGTTAGAGAGGGAGAGAGATCAGGGTGTTAGAGAGAGAGAGATTAGGGTGTTAGAGAGAGAGATCAGGGTGTTAGAGAGAGAGAGAGATCAGGGTGTTAGACAGAGAGAGAGATCAGGGTGTTAGACAGAGGGAGAGAGATCAGGGTGTTAGAGAGGGAGAGAGATCAGGGTGTTAGAGAGAGAGAGAGATTAGGGTGTTAGAGAGGGAGAGAGATTAGGGTGTTAGAGAGGGAGAGAGATTAGGGTGTTAGAGAGGGAGAGAGATTAGGGTGTTAGAGAGAGAGAGATTAGGGTGTTAGACAGAGAGAGATCAGGGTGTTAGAGAGGGAGAGAGATCAGGGTGTTAGACAGAGAGAGAGATCAGGGTGTTAGAGAGGGAGAGAGATCAGGGTGTTAGAGAGGGAGAGAGATCAGGGTGTTAGACAGAGAGAGAGATTAGGGTGTTAGAGAGGGAGAGAGATTAGGGTGTTAGACAGAGAGAGAGATCAGGGTGTTAGAGAGAGAGAGAGATCAGGGTGTTAGAGAGAGAGAGAGATTAGGGTGTTAGAGAGAGAGAGAGATTAGGGTGTTAGAGAGGGAGAGAGATTAGGGTGTTAGAGGGAGAGATCAGGGTGTTAGAGAGAGAGAGATCAGGGTGTTAGAGAGAGAGAGATCAGGGTGTTAGAGAGTGAGAGAGATCAGGGTGTTAGAGAGAGAGATCAGGGTGTTAGAGAGAGAGAGATCAGGGTGTTAGAGAGAGAGAGAGATCAGGGTGTTAGAGAGAGAGAGATAAGGGTGTTAGACAGAGGGAGAGAGATCAGGGTGTTAGAGAGAGAGAGAGATCAGGGTGTTAGAGAGAGAGATCAGGGTGTTAGAGAGAGAGAGATCAGGGTGTTAGAGAGAGAGAGAGATTAGGGTGTTAGAGAGAGAGAGATAAGGGTGTTAGACAGAGGGAGAGAGATCAGGGTGTTAGAGAGGGAGAGAGATCAGGGTGTTAGAGAGGGAGAGAGATTAGGGTGTTAGAGAGAGAGAGAGATCAGGGTGTTAGAGAGAGAGAGAGATTAGGGTGTTAGAGAGAGAGAGATAAGGGTGTTAGACAGAGGGAGAGAGATCAGGGTGTTAGAGAGGGAGAGAGATTAGGGTGTTAGAGAGGGAGAGAGATCAGGGTGTTAGAGAGGGAGAGAGATTAGGGTGTTAGAGAGGGAGAGAGATCAGGGTGTTAGAGAGGGAGAGAGATTAGGGTGTTAGAGAGAGTGAGACCAAAATATTAAAGAGGCCGAAGGAGGAGAGAGGGGAGAGCAAGAAACAGACAGAGTGGGAGAGAGGCAGAGCCAGAGAGGGGGAGAGTGAGGGACAGCGTGTGGCCAGAGAGAAAGGCAGGGGGACACAGAGAGAGAAAGATGGAGTGAGAGACAAAGAGACAGCAAGAGAGAGACAGAGGGAGGGAGAGGGAGGGAGAGAGACAGGGCTTGAGAGAGAGGGGGGAGGCAGAAAGAGAGGCGGGGACAGAGAGAGAGAGAAAACAGAGATAAAAGAGACAGAGAGAGAGAGAGAGACAGAGAGAGAGAGGACAGAGAGAGAGAGAGACAGAGAGAGAGAGAGAGAGAGAGAGAGAAACAGAGAGAGAGAGAGAAAACAGAGATAAAGACAAAGAGCAAGACAGAGGGTGAGGGACAGAGTAAGAAGGAAACAGAGATGGAGGGGTGGAGAGAGAGGCAGTGATTGAGAGACGGAGAGACAAAGAGAGAGACGGAACGAGAAAAAAAAAAACAGAGGGGTCATAAAGAGAGAGGGAGAGACAGAGCGAGTGTGATGGTGAGAGAGACAGAGAGAGAGACAGAGACAGAGAGAGAGAGAGAGACAGAGAGAGAGAGAGAGACAGAGAGAGAGAGAGACTGGGAGAGACAGAGAGAGAGAGACAGAGAGAGAGACAGAGAGAGAGACAGAGAGAGAGACAGAGAGAGAGAGACAGAGTGAGAGACAGAGAGAGAGACAGAGAGAGAGAGAGAGAGAGAGAGGACAGGAGAGAGAGAGGAGAGAGAGAGCAGAGAGAGGAGAGAGACAGAGAGAGAGAGGACACAGAGTGAGAGACACAGAGTGAGAGACACAGAGTGAGAGACAGAGACAGAGACAGAGACAGAGAGAGAGACAGAGAGAGAGACAGACAGGGAGAGAGACAGAGAGGAGAGACAGGGAGAGAGACAGAGAGAGAGGAGAGACAGGGGAGGAGAGACAGAGAGAGAGAGAGACAGGGAGAGAGACAGGGGAGAGAGACAGAGAGAGAGACAGACAGGGAGAGAGACAGAGACAGAGAGAGAGAGAGAGAGAGAGACAGAGACAGAGAGACAGGGAGAGAGAGAGATGCTGAGAGAGAGAGAGAAACAGAGAGAGAGAGGGAGAGAGAGAGAGAGAGAGAGACAGGGAGAGAGACAGAGAGAGAGAAACAGGGACAGAGAAAGAGAGGGACATAATGAGGGAGGAAGGGACGAAGGGAGATTGATGGTGAGAGAGAAATGGAGGGATGAAGAGAGCGTATCAGTACCTACCCAAAGTGAGAGAGATGTGGTCACACATTCCCAATAACTGAGCAAAGCAGACAAAGTGATTCTCCTGTCTGATTCCAAACTCCTGCATCCTGGGGGAGAGAGTGTCGCGGAGTGAGAGAGCGGAGAGGTCTACCCTGGGGAGACAGTGTCACAGGGAGAGAGAGCAGAGAGTCTACACTGGGGAGAGAGTGTCACAGGGAGAGAGAGTGGAGAATCTACCCTGGGGAGACAGTGTCACAGGGAGAGAGAGCAGAGAGTCTACACTGGGGAGAGAGTGTCACGGAGTGAGAGAGCGGAGAATCTACCCTGGGCAGAGTGTGTCACAGGGAGAGAGAGCGGAGAGTCTACCCTGGGGAGAGAGTGTCACAGAGTGAGAGAGTGGAGAGTCTACACTGGGGAGAGAGTGTCACAGGGAGAGAGAGCGGAGAGTCTACACTGGGGAGAGAGTGTCACAGGGAGAGAGAGCGGAGAGTCTACACTGGGGAGAGAGAGTCCACAGGGAGAGAGAGCAGAGAGTCTATCCTGGGGAGAGTGTGTCACAGGGAGAGAGAGCGGAGAATCTACCCTGGGGAGAGTGTGTCACAGGGGAGAGAGAGCGGAGAGTCTACCTCACAGGGAGAGAGATCGGCAGACCCCACCCTGGGGAGAGAGTGTCACAGGGAGAGAGAGCGGAGACTTTACCCTGGGGAGTGTGTGTCACATGGAGAGAGAGCGGAGACTCTACCCTGGGGAGAGAGTGTCACAGGGAGAGAGAGTGGAGAGTCTACCCTGGGAGAGAGTGTCACAGGGAGAGAGAGCGGAGACCCCACCCTGGGGAGAGAGAGTCACAGGGAGAGAGAGCGGAGAGTCTACACTGGGGAGAGTTTGTCACAGGGAGAGAGCAGGGACCCCACCCTGGGGAGAGTGTGTCACAGAGTGATGAGAGCGGAGAGTTGTACCCTGGGGAGACAGTGTCACAGAGTGGGGAGAGCGGAGACTCCACGCTGGAGAGTGTGTCACAGGGAGAGAGGAGCAGAAGAGTCTGCACTGGGGAGAGAGTGTCCACAGGGAGAGACAGCGGAGATTCTACCCCTGGGGAGAGAGAGTCACAGGGAGAGAGAGCAGAGATTCTACCCTGGGCAGAGAGAGTCACAGGGAGAGAGAGCGGAGATTCTACCCTAGGGAGAGGGTGTCACAGGGAGAGAGAGCGGAGAGTTTACCCTGGGGAGAGAGTGTCACAGGGGAGCGAGAGCGGAGAGTTTACCCTGGGGAGAGAGTGTCAGAGAGAGAGCGGAGACCCCACTCTGGGGAGAGAGAGTCACAGGGAGAGAGAACGGAGACTCTACCCTGGGGAAAGAGTGTCACACAGTGAGAGAGGGGAGACTCTACCCCTGGGGAGAGAGTGTCACAGGGAGAGAGAGTGGATTATTCCCAAATCAAAGCATTCACAAATCCAGACACAAATAAATCCATGTCTATTCAACTGGGACCCGTACCCCGGGGAGGGTCGCTGGGTTTCGGGGGAGAGTCGGTGTGTGTCCTGGGAGAGTCAGTGCCCGTACCCCCGAGGAGAGTGGGTGTCTGTACCCTGGGGAGAGTCAGTGTGTGTTCGGGGAGAGTCGGTGTGTGTTCGGGGAGAGTCGGTGTTTGTCCTGGGAGAGTCAGTGCCCGTACCCCGGGGGAGAGTCGCTGGGTTTCGGGGAAAGTCAATGGGGTGTTCGGGGGAGAGTGGGTGGTCTGTACCCCAGGGAGAGATTTTGTGTGTCCAGGGAGAGATGTTGTGTGTCCGGGGGAGAGTCGGTGCCTGTCCAGGGAGAGTTGGTGCCTGCACCCCCGGGGAGAGTCGGTGCCTGTACCCCCGGGGAGAGTCGCTGGGTTTTCGGGGAGAGTCATGGGGTGTTCGGGGGAGAGTCGGTGCCTGTACCCTGGCGAGAGGTGGGTGTCTGTACCCCGGGGAGAGATGTTGTGTGTCCAGGGAGAGTTGGTGCCTGTCCGGCTAGAGATGGAGTGTGTCCGGGGAGAGTCGGTGCCTGCACCCCCGGGGAGAGTCAGTGTGTGCTTGGGGGAGAGTCGGTGTGTGTTTGGGGAGAGTCGATGCCTGTACTGCAGGGGAGTGTCGGTGCCTGTACCCCGGGGAGAGTTGCTGGGTGTCCGGAGGACAGTGGGTGCCTCTACCCCGGGGGAGGGTCGGCCTGTACCCGTGAGGAGAGTCGCTGGGTGTCCGGGAAGAGTGGGTGCCTGTACCCCGGGGAGAGTCGGTGGGATCTCGGGGAGAGTTGGTTCGGGGGAGAGTTGGTTCGGGGAGAGTGGGGTGCCTGTACCCTGGGGAGAGTCGGCGG
>JANJGN010003525.1:0-44197 GCA_026770705.1 Isurus oxyrinchus | reverse complement strand
ACAGAGGCAAACAGAATTACAGAGATGCAAACAGACTTAAACAGAGGCAAACAGACTTAAACAGAAGCAGCAGACTTAAACAGAGGCAAACAGAGTGAAACAGAGGCAAACAGAGTGAAACAGAGGCAAACAGAGTGAAAACAGAGGCAAAGAGAGTGAAACGGAGGCAAACAGACTTAAACAGAGGCAAACAGACTTAAGCAGAGGCAAACAGAGGCAAACAGAGCCAAACAGACTTAAATAGAGGCAAGCAGAGTGAAACAGAGGCAAACAGAGTGAAACAGAGGCAAACGGAGTGAAGCAGAGGCAAACAGAGTGAAACAGAGGCAAACAGAAGCAAACAGAGGCAAACAGAGGCAAATAGAGTGAAACAGAGGCAAACAGAATGAAACAGAGGAAAACAGTGTGAAACAGAGGCAAACAGCGGGAAACAGAGGCAAACAGAGTGAAACAGAGGCAAACAGAGAGAAACAGACACAAACAGAGTGACAGAGAGTCAAACAGACTGAAACAGAGGCAAACAGACTTAAACAGAGGCAAACAGAGTGAAACGGAGGCAAACAGACTGAAACAGAGGCAAACAGACTTACAGAGAGGCAAACAGACTTAAATAGAGGCAAGCAGACTTAAACAGAGGCAAACAGACTTAAAGAGAGGCAAACAGAGGCAAACAGAGTGAAACAGAGGCAAACAGAGTGAAACAGAGGGAAACGGAGTGAAACAGAGGCAAACAGAGTGTAACAGAGGCAAACAGAAGCAAACAGAGGCAAACAGAGTGAACCTGAGGCAAACAGACTTAAACAGAGGCAAACAGACTTACAGAGATGCAAACAGACTTAAACAGAGGCAAACAGAGGCAAACAGAGGCAAACAGACTTAAACAGAGGCAAACAGAGTGAAACAGAGGCAAACAGAGTGAAACAGAGGGTAACGGAGTGAAACAGAAGCAAACAGACTGAAACAGAGGCAAACAGAATTTAACAGAGGCACACAGACTTAAACAGAGGCAAACAGACTTAAACAAAGGAAAACAGACTTAGACAGAGGCAAACAGACTTAAACAGAGGCAAACAGACTTAAACAGAGGCAGAGAGACTTAAAGAGAGGCAAACAGACTTAAACAGAGGCAAACAGAGGCAAACAGAGTGAAACAGAGGCAAACACAATGAAACAGAGGCAAACAGAATGAAACAGAGGCAAACTGACTTAAACAGAGGCAAGCAGACTAAACAGAGGCAAACAGACTTAAAAAGTGGCAAACAGAGGCAAACAGAGGCAAACAGAAGCAAAGAGAGGCAAGCAGAGGCAAACAGAGTGAAACAGAGGCAGAAAGAGTGAAACAGAGGCAAACGGAATGAAACATTGGCAAACAGTGAGAAACAGAGGCAAACAGAATGAAACGGAGGCAAACAGAGTGAAACAGAGGCAAACAGAGTGAAACAGAGGCAAACAGAGTGAAACAGAGGCAAACAGACTGAAACAGAGTCAAACAGATTTAAACAGAGGCAAACAGAGTGAAACAGAGGCAAACAGACTTAGAAAGAGGCAGACAGACTTAAACAGAGGCAAACAGAATTAAACAGAGGCAAACAGACTGAAACAGAGGGAAACAGACTTAAACAGAGGCAAACAGAGGCAAACAGAGTGAAACAGAGGCAAACAGAGTGAAACAGAGGGAAACGGAGTGAAACAGAGGCAAACAGAGTGAAACAGAGGCAAACGGAGTGAAACAGAGACAAACAGAGTGAAACAGAGGCAAACAGACTTAAACAAAGGCAAACAGACTGAAACAGAGGCAAACACACTTAAACAGAGGCAAACAGAGTGAAACGGAGGCACACAGACTTAAACAGAGGCAAACAGACTTACAGAGAGGCAAACAGACTTAAACAGAGGCAAACCAGACTTAAACAGAGGCAAACAGACTTAGACAGAGGCACACAGAGGCAAACAGAGTGAAACAGAGGCAAACAGAGTGAAACAGAGGGAAACGGAGTGAAACAGAGGCAAACAGAGTGAAACAGAGGCAAACAGAAGCAAACAGAGGCAAACAGAGGCAACAGATTGAAACAGAGGCAAACAGACTGAAACAGAGGCAAACAGAGTGAAACAGAGGCAAACAGAGTAAAACAGAGGCAAACAGAGTGAAACAGAGGCAAACAGAATGAAACAGTGACAAACAGAGTGAAACAGAGGCAAACAGAGTGAAACAGAGGCAAACGGAGTGAAACAGAGACAAACAGAGCGAAACAGAGGCAAACAGACTGAAACAGAGGCAAACAGACTTAAACAGAGGCAAACAGAGTGAAACGGAGGCAAACAGATTGAAACAGAGGCAAACAGACTTACAGAGAGGCAAACAGACTTAAACAGAGGCAAAACAGACTTAAACAGAGGCAAACAGACTTAAAGAGAGGCAAACAAAGGCAAGCAGAGTGAAACAGAGGCAAACAGAGTGAAACAGATGGATACGGAGTGAAACAGAGGCAAACAGAGTGAAACAGAGGCAAACAGAAGCAAACAGAGGCAAACAGAGGCAAACAGAGTGAAACAGAGGCAAACGGAGTGAAACAGAGACAAACAGAGTGAAACAGAGGCAAACAGACTGAAACAGAGGCAAACAGACTTAAACAGAGGCAAACAGAGTGAAACGGAGGCAAACAGATTGAAACAGAGGCAAACAGACTTACAGAGAGGGCAAACAGACTTAAACAGAGGCAAACAGACTAAAACAGAGGCAAACAGACTTAAAGAGAGGCAAACAGAGGCAAGCAGAGTGAAACAGAGGCAAACAGAGTGAAACAGAGGGATACGGAGTGAAACAGAGGCAAACAGAGTGAAACAGAGGCAAACAGAATGAAACAGAGGCAAACAGAGTGAAACAGAGGGCAAACAGACTGAAACAGAGGCAAACAGAATGAAACAGAGGCAAACAGAGAGAAACAGAGGCTAACAGAGTGAAACAGAAGCAAACAGAGTGAAACAGAGGCAAACAGAGTGAAACAGAGACAAACAGAGTGAAACAGAGGCAAACAGACTGAAACAGAGGCAAACAGAATTAAGCAGAGGCAAACAGAGTGAAACAGACGCAAACAGACTTAAACAGAGGCAAACAGACTTACAGAGATGCAAACAGACTTAAACAGAGGCAAACAGACTTAAACAGAAGCAGCAGACTTAAACAGAGGCAAACAGAGTGAAACAGAGGCAAACAGAGTGAAACAGAGGCAAACAGAGTGAAACAGAGGCAAAGAGAGTGAAACGGAGGCAAACAGACTTAAACAGAGGCAAACAGACTTAAGCAGAGGCAAACAGAGGCAAACAGAGCCAAACAGACTTAAATAGAGGCAAGCAGAGTGAAACAGAGGCAAACAGAGTGAAACAGAGGCAAACGGAGTGAAGCAGAGGCAAACAGAGTGAAACAGAGGCAAACAGAAGCAAACAGAGGCAAACAGAGGCAAATAGAGTGAAACAGAGGCAAACAGAATGAAACAGAGGAAAACAGTGTGAAACAGAGGCAAACAGAGGCAAACAGAGTGAAACAGAGGCAAACAGAGAGAAACAGACACAAACAGAGTGACAGAGAGTCAAACAGACTGAAACAGAGGTAAACAGACTTAAACAGAGGCAAACAGAGTGAAACGGAGGCAAACAGACTGAAACAGAGGCAAACAGACTTACAGAGAGGCAAACAGACTTAAATAGAGGCAAGCAGACTTAAGCAGGGGCAAACAGACTTAAAGAGAGGCAAACAGAGGCAAACAGAGTGAAACAGAGGCAAACAGAGTGAAACAGAGGGAAACGGAGTGAAACAGAGGCAAACAGAGTGTAACAGAGGCAAACAGAAGCAAACAGAGGCAAACAGAGTGAACCTGAGGCAAACAGACTTAAACAGAGGCAAACAGACTTACAGAGATGCAAACAGACTTAAACAGAGGCAAACAGAGGCAAACAGAGGCAAACAGACTTAAACAGAGGCAAACAGAGTGAAACAGAGGCAAACAGAGTGAAACAGAGGGTAACGGAGTGAAACAGAGGCAAACAGACTGAAACAGAGGCAAACAGAATTTAACTGAGGCACACAGACTTAAACAGAGGCAAACAGACTTAAAAAAAGGAAAACAGACTTAGACAGAGGCAAACAGGACTTAAAACAGAGGCAAACAGACTTAAACAGAGGCAGAGAGACTTAAAGAGAGGCAAACAGACTTAAACAGAGGCAAACAGAGGCAAACAGAGTGAAACAGAGGCAAACAGAATGAAACAGAGGCAAACAAACAGAAACAGAGGCAAACAGAATGAAACAGAGGCAAACTGACTTAAACAGAGGCAAGCAGACATAAACAGAGGCAAACAGACTTAAAAAGTGGCAAACAGAGGCAAACAGAGGCAAACAGAAGCAAAGAGAGGCAAGCAGAGGCAAACAGAGTGAAACAGAGGCAGAAAGACTGAAACAGAGGCAAACGGAATGAAACATTGGCAAACAGTGAGAAACAGAGGCAAACAGAATGAAACAGAGGCAAACAGAGTGGAAACAGAGGCAAACAGAGTGAAACAGAGGCAAACAGAGTGAAACAGAGGCAAACAGACTGAAACAGAGTCAAACAGATTTAAACAGAGGCAAACAGAGTGAAACAGAGGCAAACAGACTTAGAAAGAGGCAGACAGACTTAAACAGAGGCAAACAGACTTAAACAGAGGCAAACAGACTGAAACAGAGGGAAACAGACTTAAACAGAGGCAAACAGAGGCAAACAGAGTGAAACAGAGGCAAACAGAGTGAAACAGAGGGAAACGGAGTGAAACAGAGGCAAACAGAGTGAAACAGAGGCAAACGGAGTGAAACAGAGACAAACAGAGTGAAACAGAGGCAAACAGACTTAAACAAAGGCAAACAGACTGAAACAGAGGCAAACAGACTTAAACAGAGGCAAACAGAGTGAAACGGAGGCACACAGACTTAAACAGAGGCAAACAGACTTACAGAGAGGCAAACAGACTTAAACAGAGGCAAACAGACTTAAACAGAGGCAAACAGACTTAGACAGAGGCACACAGAGGCAAACAGAGTGAAACAGAGGCAAACAGAGTGAAACAGAGGGAAACGGAGTGAAACAGAGGCAAACAGAGTGAAACAGAGGCAAACAGAAGCAAACAGAGGCAAACAGAGGCAAACAGATTGAAACAGAGGCAAACAGACTGAAACAGAGGCAAACAGAGTGAAACAGAGGCAAACAGAGAGAAACAGAGGCTAACAGAGTGAAACAGAGGCAAACAGAGTGAAACAGTGGCAAACAGAGAGAAACAGAGGCAAACAGAGTGAAACAGAGGCAAACAGAGTGAAACAGTGACAAACAGAGTGAAACAGAGGCAAACAGAGTGAAACAGAGGCAAACGGAGTGAAACAGAGACAAACAGAGTGAAACAGAGGCAAACAGACTGAAACAGAGGCAAACAGACTTAAACAGAGGCAAACAGAGTGAAACGGAGGCAAACAGATTGAAACAGAGGCAAACAGACTTACAGAGAGGCAAACAGACTTAAACAGAGGCAAACAGACTTAAACAGAGGCAAACAGACTTAAAGAGAGGCAAACAGAGGCAAGCAGAGTGAAACAGAGGCAAACAGAGTGAAACAGAGGGATACGGAGTGAAACAGAGGCAAACAGAGTGAAACAGAGGCAAACAGAATGAAACAGAGGCAAACAGAGTGAAACAGAGGCAAACAGACTGAAACAGAGGCAAACAGAATGAAACAGAGGCAAACAGAGAGAAACAGAGGCTAACAGAGTGAAACAGAAGCAAACAGAGTGAAACAGAGGCAAACAGAGTGAAACAGAGACAAACAGAGTGAAACAGAGGCAAACAGACTGAAACAGAGGCAAACAGAATTAAGCAGAGGCAAACAGAGTGAAACAGACGCAAACAGACTTAAACAGAGGCAAACAGAATTACAGAGATGCAAACAGACTTAAACAGAGGCAAACAGACTTAAACAGAAGCAGCAGACTTAAACAGAGGCAAACAGAGTGAAACAGAGGCAAACAGAGTGAAACAGAGGCAAACAGAGTGAAACAGAGGCAAAGAGAGTGAAACGGAGGCAAACAGACTTAAACAGAGGCAAACAGACTTAAGCAGAGGCAAACAGAGGCAAACAGAGCCAAACAGACTTAAATAGAGGCAAGCAGAGTGAAACAGAGGCAAACAGAATGAAACAGAGGCAAACGGAGTGAAGCAGAGGCAAACAGAGTGAAACAGAGGCAAACAGAAGCAAACAGAGGCAAACAGAGGCAAATAGAGTGAAACAGAGGCAAACAGAATGAAACAGAGGAAAACAGTGTGAAACAGAGGCAAACAGCGGGAAACAGAGGCAAACAGAGTGAAACAGAGGCAAACAGAGAGAAACAGACACAAACAGAGTGACAGAGAGTCAAACAGACTGAAACAGAGGCAAACAGACTTAAACAGAGGCAAACAGAGTGAAACGGAGGCAAACAGACTGAAACAGAGGCAAACAGACTTACAGAGAGGCAAACAGACTTAAATAGAGGCAAGCAGACTTAAGCAGAGGCAAACAGACTTAAAGAGAGGCAAACAGAGGCAAACAGAGTGAAACAGAGGCAAACAGAGTGAAACAGAGGGAAACGGAGTGAAACAGAGGCAAACAGAGTGTAACAGAGGCAAACAGAAGCAAACAGAGGCAAACAGAGTGAACCTGAGGCAAACAGACTTAAACAGAGGCAAACAGACTTACAGAGATGCAAACAGACTTAAACAGAGGCAAACAGAGGCAAACAGAGGCAAACAGACTTAAACAGAGGCAAACAGAGTGAAACAGAGGCAAACAGAGTGAAACAGAGGGTAACGGAGTGAAACAGAAGCAAACAGACTGAAACAGAGGCAAGCAGAATTTAACAGAGGCACACAGACTTAAACAGAGGCAAACAGACTTAAACAAAGGAAAACAGACTTAGACAGAGGCAAACAGACTTAAACAGAGGCAAACAGACTTAAACAGAGGCAGAGAGACTTAAAGAGAGGCAAACAGACTTAAACAGAGGCAAACAGAGGCAAACAGAGTGAAACAGAGGCAAACACAATGAAACAG
The DNA here is from genome assembly GCA_026770705.1 of Isurus oxyrinchus. NCBI lineage: Eukaryota > Metazoa > Chordata > Chondrichthyes > Lamniformes > Lamnidae > Isurus > Isurus oxyrinchus. The sequence goes on along the minus strand of JANJGN010003525.1, from coordinate 37,090 downwards.
AGGCAAACAGAATGAAACAGAGGCAAACTGACTTAAACAGAGGCAAGCAGACATAAACAGAGGCAAACAGACTTAAAAAGTGGCAAACAGAGGCAAACAGAGGCAAACAGAAGCAAAGAGAGGCAAGCAGAGGCAAACAGAGTGAAACAGAGGCAGAAAGAGTGAAACAGAGGCAAACGGAATGAAACATTGGCAAACAGTGAGAAACAGAGGCAAACAGAATGAAACGGAGGCAAACAGAGTGAAACAGAGGCAAACAGAGTGAAACAGAGGCAAACAGAGTGAAACAGAGGCAAACAGACTGAAACAGAGTCAAACAGATTTAAACAGAGGCAAACAGAGTGAAACAGAGGCAAACAGACTTAGAAAGAGGCAGACAGACTTAAACAGAGGCAAACAGACTTAAACAGAGGCAAACAGACTGAAACAGAGGGAAACAGACTTAAACAGAGGCAAACAGAGGCAAACAGAGTGAAACAGAGGCAAACAGAGTGAAACAGAGGGAAACGGAGTGAAACAGAGGCAAACAGAGTGAAACAGAGGCAAACGGAGTGAAACAGAGACAAACAGAGTGAAACAGAGGCAAACAGACTTAAACAAAGGCAAACAGACTGAAACAGAGGCAAACACACTTAAACAGAGGCAAACAGAGTGAAACGGAGGCACACAGACTTAAACAGAGGCAAACAGACTTACAGAGAGGCAAACAGACTTAAACAGAGGCAAACAGACTTAAACAGAGGCAAACAGACTTAGACAGAGGCACACAGAGGCAAACAGAGTGAAACAGAGGCAAACAGAGTGAAACAGAGGGAAACGGAGTGAAACAGAGGCAAACAGAGTGAAACAGAGGCAAACAGAAGCAAACAGAGGCAAACAGAGGCAAACAGATTGAAACAGAGGCAAACAGACTGAAACAGAGGCAAACAGAGTGAAACAGAGGCAAACAGAGAGAAACAGAGGCTAACAGAGTGAAACAGAGGCAAACAGAGTGAAACAGTGGCAAACAGAGAGAAACAGAGGCAAACAGAGTGAAACAGAGGCAAACAGAATGAAACAGTGACAAACAGAGTGAAACAGAGGCAAACAGAGTGAAACAGAGGCAAACGGAGTGAAACAGAGACAAACAGAGCGAAACAGAGGCAAACAGACTGAAACAGAGGCAAACAGACTTAAACAGAGGCAAACAGAGTGAAACGGAGGCAAACAGATTGAAACAGAGGCAAACAGACTTACAGAGAGGCAAACAGACTTAAACAGAGGCAAACAGACTTAAACAGAGGCAAACAGACTTAAAGAGAGGCAAACAAAGGCAAGCAGAGTGAAACAGAGGCAAACAGAGTGAAACAGATGGATACGGAGTGAAACAGAGGCAAACAGAGTGAAACAGAGGCAAACAGAAGCAAACAGAGGCAAACAGAGGCAAACAGAGTGAATCAGAGGCAAACAGACTGAAACAGAGGCAAACAGAATGAAATAGAGGCAAACAGAGAGAAACAGAGGCTAACAGAGTGAAACAGAAGCAAACAGATTGAAACAGAGGCAAACAGAGTGAAACAGAGACAAACAGAGTGAAACAGAGGCAAACAGACTGAAACAGAGGCAAACAGACTTAAGCAGAGGCAAACAGAGTGAAACAGACGCAAACAGACTTAAACAGAGGCAAACAGACTAACAGAGATGCAAACAGACTTTAACAGAGGCAAACAGACTTAAACAGAAGCAGCAGACTTAAACAGAGGCAAACAGAGTGAAACAGAGGCAAACAGAGTGAAACAGAGGCAAACAGAGTGAAACAGAGGCAAAGAGAGTGAAACGGAGGCAAACAGACTTAAACAGAGGCAAACAGACTTAAGCAGAGGCAAACAGAGGCAAACAGAGCCAAACAGACTTAAATAGAGGCAAGCAGAGTGAAACAGAGGCAAACAGAGTGAAACAGAGGCAAACGGAGTGAAGCAGAGGCAAACAGAGTGAAACAGAGGCAAACAGAAGCAAACAGAGGCAAACAGAGGCAAATAGAGTGAAACAGAGGCAAACAGAATGAAACAGAGGAAAACAGTGTGAAACAGAGGCAAACAGAGGGAAACAGAGGCAAACAGAGTGAAACAGAGGCAAACAGAGAGAAACAGACACAAACAGAGTGACAGAGAGTCAAACAGACTGAAACAGAGGCAAACAGACTTAAACAGAGGCAAACAGAGTGAAACGGAGGCAAACAGACTGAAACAGAGGCAAACAGACTTACAGAGAGGCAAACAGACTTAAATAGAGGCAAGCAGACTTAAGCAGAGGCAAACAGACTTAAAGAGAGGCAAACAGAGGCAAACAGAGTGAAACAGAGGCAAACAGAGTGAAACAGAGGGAAACGGAGTGAAACAGAGGCAAACAGAGTGTAACAGAGGCAAACAGAAGCAAACAGAGGCAAACAGAGTGAACCTGAGGCAAACAGACTTAAACAGAGGCAAACAGACTTACAGAGATGCAAACAGACTTAAACAGAGGCAAACAGAGGCAAACAGAGGCAAACAGACTTAAACAGAGGCAAACAGAGTGAAACAGAGGCAAACAGAGTGAAACAGAGGGTAACGGAGTGAAACAGAAGCAAACAGACTGAAACAGAGGCAAACAGAATTTAACAGAGGCACACAGACTTAAACAGAGGCAAACAGACTTAAACAAAGGAAAACAGACTTAGACAGAGGCAAACAGACTTAAACAGAGGCAAACAGACTTAAACAGAGGCAGAGAGACTTAAAGAGAGGCAAACAGACTTAAACAGAGGCAAACAGAGGCAAACAGAGTGAAACAGAGGCAAACAGAATGAAACAGAGGCAAACAAACAGAAACAGAGGCAAACAGAATGAAACAGAGGCAAACTGACTTAAACAGAGGCAAGCAGACATAAACAGAGGCAAACAGACTTAAAAAGTGGCAAACAGAGGCAAACAGAGGCAAACAGAAGCAAAGAGAGGCAAGCAGAGGCAAACAGAGTGAAACAGAGGCAGAAAGAGTGAAACAGAGGCAAACGGAATGAAACATTGGCAAACAGTGAGAAACAGAGGCAAACAGAATGAAACAGAGGCAAACAGAGTGAAACAGAGGCAAACAGAGTGAAACAGAGGCAAACAGAGTGAAACAGAGGCAAACAGACTGAAACAGAGTCAAACAGATTTAAACAGAGGCAAACAGAGTGAAACAGAGGCAAACAGACTTAGAAAGAGGCAGACAGACTTAAACAGAGGCAAACAGACTTAAACAGAGGCAAACAGACTGAAACAGAGGGAAACAGACTTAGACAGAGGCAAACAGAGGCAAACAGAGTGAAACAGAGGCAAACAGAGTGAAACAGAGGGAAACGGAGTGAAACAGAGGCAAACAGAGTGAAACAGAGGCAAACGGAGTGAAACAGAGACAAACAGAGTGAAACAGAGGCAAACAGACTTAAACAAAGGCAAACAGACTGAAACAGAGGCAAACAGACTTAAACAGAGGCAAACAGAGTGAAACGGAGGCACACAGACTTAAACAGAGGCAAACAGACTTACAGAGAGGCAAACAGACTTAAACAGAGGCAAACAGACTTAAACAGAGGCAAACAGACTTAGACAGAGGCACACAGAGGCAAACAGAGTGAAACAGAGGCAAACAGAGTGAAACAGAGGGAAACGGAGTGAAACAGAGGCAAACAGAGTGAAACAGAGGCAAACAGAAGCAAACAGAGGCAAACAGAGGCAAACAGATTGAAACAGAGGCAAACAGACTGAAACAGAGGCAAACAGAGTGAAACAGAGGCAAACAGAGAGAAACAGAGGCTAACAGAGTGAAACAGAGGCAAACAGAGTGAAACAGTGGCAAACAGAGAGAAACAGAGGCAAACAGAGTGAAACAGAGGCAAACAGAGTGAAACAGTGACAAACAGAGTGAAACAGAGGCAAACAGAGTGAAACAGAGGCAAACGGAGTGAAACAGAGACAAACAGAGCGAAACAGAGGCAAACAGACTGAAACAGAGGCAAACAGACTTAAACAGAGGCAAACAGAGTGAAACGGAGGCAAACAGATTGAAACAGAGGCAAACAGACTTACAGAGAGGCAAACAGACTTAAACAGAGGCAAACAGACTTAAACAGAGGCAAACAGACTTAAAGAGAGGCAAACAAAGGCAAGCAGAGTGAAACAGAGGCAAACAGAGTGAAACAGATGGATACGGAATGAAACAGAGGCAAACAGAGTGAAACAGAGGCAAACAGAAGCAAACAGAGGCAAACAGAGGCTAACAGAGTGAAACAGAAGCAAACAGATTGAAACAGAGGCAAACAGAGTGAAACAGAGACAAACAGATTGAAACAGAGGCAAACAGACTGAAACAGAGGCAAACAGACTTAAACAGAGGCAAACAGAGTGAAACAGACGCAAACAGACTTAAACAGAGGCAAACAGACTTACAGAGATGCAAACAGACTTAAACAGAGGCAAACTGACTTAAACAGAGGCAAACAGAGTGAAACAGAGGCAAACAGAGTGAAACAGAGGCAAACAGAGTGAAACAGAGGCAAAGAGAGTGAAACGGAGGCAAACAGTCTTAAACAGAGGCAAACAGACTTAAGCAGAGGCAAACAGTGGCAAACAGAGGCAAACAGACTTAAATAGAGGCAAGCAGAGTGAAACAGAGGCAAACAGAGTGAAACAGAGGCAAACGGAGTGAAGCAGAGGCAAACAGAGTGAAACAGAGGCAAACAGAAGCAAACAGAGGCAAACAGAGGCAAATAGAGTGAAACAGAGGCAAACAGAATGAAACAGAGGAAAACAGAGTGAAACAGAGGCAAACAGAGGGAAACAGAGGCAAACAGAGTGAAACAGAGGCAAACAGAGAGAAACAGACACAAACAGAGTGACAGAGAGGCAAACAGACTGAAACAGAGGCAAGCAGACTTAAACAGAGGCAAACAGAGTGAAACGGAGGCAAACAGACTGAAACAGAGGCAAACAGACTTACAGAGAGGCAAACAGACTTAAATAGAGGCAAGCAGACTTAAGCAGAGGCAAACAGACTTAAAGAGAGGCAAACAGAGGCAAACAGAGTGAAACAGAGGCAAACAGAGTGAAACAGAGGGAAACGGAGTGAAACAGAGGCAAACAGAGTCTAACAGAGGCAAACAGAGAGAAACAGAGGCTAACAGAGTGAAACAGAGACAAACAGAGTGAAACAGAGGCAAACAGGGTGAAACAGAGACAAACAGAGTGAAACAGAGGCAAACAGACTGAAACAGAGGCAAACAGACTAAAACAGAGGCAAACAGAGTGAACCTGAGGCAAACAGACTTAAACAGAGGCAAACAGACTTACAGAGATGCAAACAGACTTAAACAGAGGTAAACAGAGGCAAACAGAGGCAAACAGACTTAAACAGAGGCAAACAGAGTGAAACAGAGGCAAACAGAGTGAAACAGAGGGTAACGGAGTGAAACAGAGGCAAACAGACTGAAACAGAGGCAAACAGAATTTAACAGAGGCAAACAGACTTAAACAGAGGCAAACAGACTTAAACAAAGGAAAACGGACTTAAACAGAGGCAAACAGACTTAAACAGAGGCAAACAGACTTAAACAGAGGCAGAGAGACTTAAACAGAGGCAAACAGACTTAAACAGAGGCAAACAGAGGCAAACAGAGTGAAACAGAGGCGAACAGACTTAAACAGAGGCAAACAAGCTGAAACAGAGGCAAACAGAATGAAACAGAGGCAAACAGAGTGAAACAGAGGCAAACAGACTGAAACAGAGGCAAACAGAATGAAACAGAGGCAAACAGAGAGAAACAGAGGCTAACAGAGTGAAACAGAAGCAAACAGAGTGAAACAGAGGCAAACAGAGTGAAAGAGAGACAAACAGAGTGAAACAGAGGCAAACAGACTGAAACAGAGGCAAACAGAATTAAGCAGAGGCAAACAGAGTGAAACAGACGCAAACAGACTTAAACAGAAGCAGCAGACTTAAACAGTGGCAAACAGAGTGAAACAGAGGCAAACAGAGTGAAACAGAGGCAAACAGAGTGAAACAGAGGCAAAGAGAGTGAAACGGAGGCAAACAGACTTAAACAGAGGCAAACAGACTTAAGCAGAGGCAAACAGAGGCAAACAGAGCCAAACAGACTTAAATAGAGGCAAGCAGAGTGAAACAGAGGCAAACAGAGTGAAACAGAGGCAAACGGAGTGAAGCAGAGGCAAACAGAGTGAAACAGAGGCAAACAGAAGCAAACAGAGGCAAACAGAGGCAAATAGAGTGAAACAGAGGCAAACAGAATGAAACAGAGGAAAACAGTGTGAAACAGAGGCAAACAGAGGGAAACAGAGGCAAACAGAGTGAAACAGAGGCAAACAGAGAGAAACAGACACAAACAGAGTGACAGAGAGTCAAACAGACTGAAACAGAGGCAAACAGACTTAAACAGAGGCAAACAGAGTGAAACGGAGGCAAACAGACTGAAACAGAGGCAAACAGACTTACAGAGAGGCAAACAGACTTAAATAGAGGCAAGCAGACTTAAGCAGAGGCAAACAGACTTAAAGAGAGGCAAACAGAGGCAAACAGAGTGAAACAGAGGCAAACAGAGTGAAACAGAGGGAAACGGAGTGAAACAGAGGCAAACAGAGTGTAACAGAGGCAAACAGAAGCAAACAGAGGCAAACAGAGTGAACCTGAGGCAAACAGACTTAAACAGAGGCGAACAGACTTACAGAGATGCAAACAGACTTAAACAGAGGCAAACAGAGGCAAACAGACTTAAACAGAGGCAAACAGAGTGAAACAGAGGCAAACAGAGTGAAACAGAGGGTAACGGAGTGAAACAGAAGCAAACAGACTGAAACAGAGGCAAACAGAATTTAACAGAGGCACACAGACTTAAACAGAGGCAAACAGACTTAAACAAAGGAAAACAGACTTAGACAGAGGCAAACAGACTTAAACAGAGGCAAACAGACTTAAACAGAGGCAGAGAGACTTAAAGAGAGGCAAACAGACTTAAACAGAGGCAAACAGAGGCAAACAGAGTGAAACAGAGGCAAACAGAATGAAACAGAGGCAAACAAACAGAAACAGAGGCAAACAGAATGAAACAGAGGCAAACTGACTTAAACAGAGGCAAGCAGACATAAACAGAGGCAAACAGACTTAAAAAGTGGCAAACAGAGGCAAACAGAGGCAAACAGAAGCAAAGAGAGGCAAGCAGAGGCAAACAGAGTGAAACAGAGGCAGAAAGACTGAAACAGAGGCAAACGGAATGAAACATTGGCAAACAGTGAGAAACAGAGGCAAACAGAATGAAACAGAGGCAAACAGAGTGAAACAGAGGCAAACAGAGTGAAACAGAGGCAAACAGAGTGAAACAGAGGCAAACAGACTGAAACAGAGTCAAACAGATTTAAACAGAGGCAAACAGAGTGAAACAGAGGCAAACAGACTTAGAAAGAGGCAGACAGACTTAAACAGAGGCAAACAGACTTAAACAGAGGCAAACAGACTGAAACAGAGGGAAACAGACTTAAACAGAGGCAAACAGAGGCAAACAGAGTGAAACAGAGGCAAACAGAGTGAAACAGAGGGAAACGGAGTGAAACAGAGGCAAACAGAGTGAAACAGAGGCAAACGGAGTGAAACAGAGACAAACAGAGTGAAACAGAGGCAAACAGACTTAAACAAAGGCAAACAGACTGAAACAGAGGCAAACAGACTTAAACAGAGGCAAACAGAGTGAAACGGAGGCACACAGACTTAAACAGAGGCAAACAGACTTACAGAGAGGCAAACAGACTTAAACAGAGGCAAACAGACTTAAACAGAGGCAAACAGACTTAGACAGAGGCACACAGAGGCAAACAGAGTGAAACAGAGGCAAACAGAGTGAAACAGAGGGAAACGGAGTGAAACAGAGGCAAACAGAGTGAAACAGAGGCAAACAGAAGCAAACAGAGGCAAACAGAGGCAAACAGATTGAAACAGAGGCAAACAGACTGAAACAGAGGCAAACAGAGTGAAACAGAGGCAAACAGAGAGAAACAGAGGCTAACAGAGTGAAACAGAGGCAAACAGAGTGAAACAGTGGCAAACAGAGAGAAACAGAGGCAAACAGAGTGAAACAGAGGCAAACAGAGTGAAACAGTGACAAACAGAGTGAAACAGAGGCAAACAGAGTGAAACAGAGGCAAACGGAGTGAAACAGAGGCAAACAGAGCGAAACAGAGGCAAACAGACTGAAACAGAGGCAAACAGACTTAAACAGAGGCAAACAGAGTGAAACGGAGGCAATCAGATTGAAACAGAGGCAAACAGACTTACAGAGAGGCAAACAGACTTAAACAGAGGCAAACAGACTTAAACAGAGGCAAACAGACTTAAAGAGAGGCAAACAAAGGCAAGCAGAGTGAAACAGAGGCAAACAGAGTGAAACAGATGGATACGGAGTGAAACAGAGGCAAACAGAGTGAAACAGAGGCAAACAGAAGCAAACAGAGGCAAACAGAGGCAAACAGAGTGAAACAGAGGCAAACAGACTGAAACAGAGGCAAACAGAATGAAATAGAGGCAAACAGAGAGAAACAGAGGCTAACAGAGTGAAACAGAAGCAAACAGAGCGAAACAGAGGCAAACAGAGTGAAACAGAGACAAACAGAGTGAAACAGAGGCAAACAGACTGAAACAGAGGCAAACAGACTTAAACAGAGGCAAACAGAGTGAAACAGACGCAAACAGACTTAAACAGAGGCAAACAGACTTACAGAGATGCAAACAGACTTAAACAGAGGCAAACTGACTTAAACAGAGGCAAACAGAGTGAAACAGAGGCAAACAGAGTGAAACAGAGGCAAACAGAGTGAAACAGAGGCAAAGAGAGTGAAACGGAGGCAAACAGTCTTAAACAGAGGCAAACAGACTTAAGCAGAGGCAAACAGTGGCAAACAGAGGCAAAGAGACTTAAATAGAGGCAAGCAGAGTGAAACAGAGGCAAACAGAGTGAAACAGAGGCAAACGGAGTGAAGCAGAGGCAAACAGAGTGAAACAGAGGCAAACAGAAGCAAACAGAGGCAAACAGAGGCAAATAGAGTGAAACAGAGGCAAACAGAATGAAACAGAGGAAAACAGAGTGAAACAGAGGCAAACAGAGGGAAACAGAGGCAAACAGAGTGAAACAGAGGCAAACAGAGAGAAACAGACACAAACAGAGTGACAGAGAGGCAAACAGACTGAAACAGAGGCAAGCAGACTTAAACAGAGGCAAACAGAGTGAAACGGAGGCAAACAGACTGAAACAGAGGCAAACAGACTTACAGAGAGGCAAACAGACTTAAATAGAGGCAAGCAGACTTAAGCAGAGGCAAACAGACTTAAAGAGAGGCAAACAGAGGCAAACAGAGTGAAACAGAGGCAAACAGAGTGAAACAGAGGGAAACGGAGTGAAACAGAGGCAAACAGAGTGTAACAGAGGCAAACAGAAGCAAACAGAGGCAAACAGAGTGAACCTGAGGCAAACAGACTTAAACAGAGGCGAACAGACTTACAGAGATGCAAACAGACTTAAACAGAGGCAAACAGAGGCAAACAGACTTAAACAGAGGCAAACAGAGTGAAACAGAGGCAAACAGAGTGAAACAGAGGGTAACGGAGTGAAACAGAAGCAAACAGACTGAAACAGAGGCAAACAGAATTTAACAGAGGCACACAGACTTAAACAGAGGCAAACAGACTTAAACAAAGGAAAACAGACTTAGACAGAGGCAAACAGACTTAAACAGAGGCAAACAGACTTAAACAGAGGCAGAGAGACTTAAAGAGAGGCAAACAGACTTAAACAGAGGCAAACAGAGGCAAACAGAGTGAAACAGAGGCAAACAGAATGAAACAGAGGCAAACAAACAGAAACAGAGGCAAACAGAATGAAACAGAGGCAAACTGACTTAAACAGAGGCAAGCAGACATAAACAGAGGCAAACAGACTTAAAAAGTGGCAAACAGAGGCAAACAGAGGCAAACAGAAGCAAAGAGAGGCAAGCAGAGGCAAACAGAGTGAAACAGAGGCAGAAAGACTGAAACAGAGGCAAACGGAATGAAACATTGGCAAACAGTGAGAAACAGAGGCAAACAGAATGAAACAGAGGCAAACAGAGTGAAACAGAGGCAAACAGAGTGAAACAGAGGCAAACAGAGTGAAACAGAGGCAAACAGACTGAAACAGAGTCAAACAGATTTAAACAGAGGCAAACAGAGTGAAACAGAGGCAAACAGACTTAGAAAGAGGCAGACAGACTTAAACAGAGGCAAACAGACTTAAACAGAGGCAAACAGACTGAAACAGAGGGAAACAGACTTAAACAGAGGCAAACAGAGGCAAACAGAGTGAAACAGAGGCAAACAGAGTGAAACAGAGGGAAACGGAGTGAAACAGAGGCAAACAGAGTGAAACAGAGGCAAACGGAGTGAAACAGAGACAAACAGAGTGAAACAGAGGCAAACAGACTTAAACAAAGGCAAACAGACTGAAACAGAGGCAAACAGACTTAAACAGAGGCAAACAAAGTGAAACGGAGGCACACAGACTTAAACAGAGGCAAACAGACTTACAGAGAGGCAAACAGACTTAAACAGAGGCAAACAGACTTAAACAGAGGCAAACAGACTTAGACAGAGGCACACAGAGGCAAACAGAGTGAAACAGAGGCAAACAGAGTGAAACAGAGGGAAACGGAGTGAAACAGAGGCAAACAGAGTGAAACAGAGGCAAACAGAAGCAAACAGAGGCAAACAGAGGCAAACAGATTGAAACAGAGGCAAACAGACTGAAACAGAGGCAAACAGAGTGAAACAGAGGCAAACAGAGAGAAACAGAGGCTAACAGAGTGAAACAGAGGCAAACAGAGTGAAACAGTGCAAACAGAGAGAAACAGAGGCAAACAGAGTGAAACAGAGGCAAACAGAGTGAAACAGTGACAAACAGAGTGAAACAGAGGCAAACAGAGTGAAACAGAGGCAAACGGAGTGAAACAGAGGCAAACAGAGCGAAACAGAGGCAAACAGACTGAAACAGAGGCAAACAGACTTAAACAGAGGCAAACAGAGTGAACGGAGGCAATCAGATTGAAACAGAGGCAAACAGACTTACAGAGAGGCAAACAGACTTAAACAGAGGCAAACAGACTTAAACAGAGGCAAACAGACTTAAAGAGAGGCAAACAAAGGCAAGCAGAGTGAAACAGAGGCAAACAGAGTGAAACAGATGGATACGGAGTGAAACAGAGGCAAACAGAGTGAAACAGAGGCAAACAGAAGCAAACAGAGGCAAACAGAGGCAAACAGAGTGAAACAGAGGCAAACAGACTGAAACAGAGGCAAACAGAATGAAATAGAGGCAAACAGAGAGAAACAGAGGCTAACAGAGTGAAACAGAAGCAAACAGAGTGAAACAGAGGCAAACAGAGTGAAACAGAGACAAACAGAGTGAAACAGAGGCAAACAGACTGAAACAGAGGCAAACAGACTTAAACAGAGGCAAACAGAGTGAAACAGACGCAAACAGACTTAAACAGAGGCAAACAGACTTACAGAGATGCAAACAGACTTAAACAGAGGCAAACTGACTTAAACAGAGGCAAACAGAGTGAAACAGAGGCAAACAGAGTGAAACAGAGGCAAACAGAGTGAAACAGAGGCAAAGAGAGTGAAACGGAGGCAAACAGTCTTAAACAGAGGCAAACAGACTTAAGCAGAGGCAAACAGTGGCAAACAGAGGCAAAGAGACTTAAATAGAGGCAAGCAGAGTGAAACAGAGGCAAACAGAGTGAAACAGAGGCAAACGGAGTGAAGCAGAGGCAAACAGAGTGAAACAGAGGCAAACAAGAGCAAACAGAGGCAAACAGAGGCAAATAGAGTGAAACAGAGGCAAACAGAATGAAACAGAGGAAAACAGAGTGAAACAGAGGCAAACAGAGGGAAACAGAGGCAAACAGAGTGAAACAGAGGCAAACAGAGAGAAACAGACACAAACAGAGTGACAGAGAGGCAAACAGACTGAAACAGAGGCAAGCAGACTTAAACAGAGGCAAACAGAGTGAAACGGAGGCAAACAGACTGAAACAGAGGCAAACAGACTTACAGAGAGGCAAACAGACTTAAATAGAGGCAAGCAGACTTAAGCAGAGGCAAACAGACTTAAAGAGAGGCAAACAGAGGCAAACAGAGTGAAACAGAGGCAAACAGAGTGAAACAGAGGGAAACGGAGTGAAACAGAGGCAAACAGAGTCTAACAGAGGCAAACAGAAGCAAACAGAGGCACACAGAGGCAAACAGAGTGAAACAGAGGCAAACAGACTGAAACAGAGGCAAACAGAATGAAACAGAGGCAAACAGAGAGAAACAGAGGCTAACAGAGTGAAACAGAGACAAACAGAGTGAAACAGAGGCAAACAGGGTGAAACAGAGACAAACAGAGTGAAACAGAGGCAAACAGACTGAAACAGAGGCAAACAGACTTAAACAGAGGCAAACAGAGTGAACCAGAGGCAAACAGACTTAAACAGAGGCAAACAGACTTACAGAGATGCAAACAGACTTAAACAGAGGCAAACAGAGGCAAACAGAGGCAAACAGACTTAAACAGAGGCAAACAGAGTGAAACAGAGGCAAACAGAGTGAAACAGAGGGTAACGGAGTGAAACAGAGGCAAACAGACTGAAACAGAGGCAAACAGAATTTAACAGAGGCAAACAGACTTAAACAGAGGCAAACAGACTTAATCAGAGGCAAACAGACTTAACAGAGGCAGAGAGACTTAAACAGAGGCAAACAGACTTAAACAGAGGCAAACAGAGGCAAACAGAGTGAAACAGAGGCGAACAGACTTAAACAGAGGCAAACAAGCTGAAACAGAGGCAAACAGAATGAAACAGAGGCAAACTGACTTAAATAGAGGCAAGCAGACATAAACAGAGGCAAACAGACTTAAAAAAGTGGCAGACAGAGGCAAACAGAGGCAAACAGAGGCAAACAGAAGCAAACAGAGGCAAGCAGAGGCAAACAGAGTGAAACAGTGGCAAACAGACTGAAACAGAGGCAAACGGAATGAATCATTGGCAAACAGTGAGAAACAGAGGCAAACAGAATGAAACAGAGGCAAACAGAGTGAAACAGAGGCAAACAGACTTAGAAAGAGGCAGACAGACTTAAACAGAGGCAAACAGACTTAAACAGAGGCAAACAGACTGAAACAGAGGGGAACAGACTTAAACAGAGGCAAACAGAGGCAAACAGAGTGAAACAGAGGCAAACAGAGTGAAACAGAGGGAAACGGAGTGAAACAGAGGCAAACAGAGTGAGACAGAGGCAAACGGAGTGAAACAGAGACAAACAGAGTGAAACAGAGGCAAACAGACTTAAACAAAGGCAAACAGACTGAAACAGAGGCAAACAGACTTAAACAGAGGCAAACAGAGTGAAACGGAGGCCACAGACTTAAACAGAGGCAAACAGACTTACAGAGAGGCAAACAGACTTAAACAGAGGCAAACAGACTTAGACAGAGGCACACAGAGGCAAACAGAGTGAAACAGAGGCAAACAGAGTGAAACAGAGGGAAACGGAGTGAAACAGAGGCAAACAGAGTGAAACAGAGGCAAACAGAAGCAAACAGAGGCAAAACAGAGGCAAACAGATTGAAACAGAGGCAAACAGACTGAAACAGAGGCAAACAGAGTGAAACAGAGGCAAACAGAATTAAACAGAGGCAAACAGAGTGAAACGGAGGCAAACAGATTGAAACAGAGGCAAACAGACTTACAGAGAGGCAAACAGACTTAAACAGAGGCAAACAGACTTAAACAGAGGCAAACAGACTTAAAGAGAGGCAAACAGAGGCAAGCAGAGTGAAACAGAGGCAAACAGAGTGAAACAGAGGGATACGGAGTGAAACAGAGGCAAACAGAGTGAAACAGAGGCAAACAGAAGCAAACAGAGGCAAACAGATTGAAACAGAGGCAAACAGACTTAAACAGAGGCAAACAGACTTAGACAGAGGCACACAGAGGCAAACAGAGTGAAACAGAGGCAAACAGAGTGAAACAGAGGGAAACGGAGTGAAACAGAGGCAAACAGAGTGAAACAGAGGCAAACAGAAGCAAACAGAGGCAAACAGAGGCAAACAGATTGAAACAGAGGCAAACAGACTGAAACAGAGGCAAACAGAGTGAAACAGAGGCAAACAGAGAGAAACAGAGGCTAACAGAGTGAAACAGAGGCAAACAGAGTGAAACAGTGGCAAACAGAGAGAAACAGAGGCAAACAGAGTGAAACAGAGGCAAACAGAGTGAAACAGTGACAAACAGAGTGAAACAGAGGCAAACAGAGTGAAACAGAGGCAAACGGAGTGAAACAGAGGCAAACAGAGCGAAACAGAGGCAAACAGACTGAAACAGAGGCAAACAGACTTAAACAGAGGCAAACAGAGTGAAACGGAGGCAAACAGATTGAAACAGAGGCAAACAGACTTACAGAGAGGCAAACAGACTTAAACAGAGGCAAACAGACTTAAACAGAGGCAAACAGACTTAAAGAGAGGCAAACAAAGGCAAGCAGAGTGAAACAGAGGCAAACAGAGTGAAACAGATGGATACGGAGTGAAACAGAGGCAAACAGAGTGAAACAGAGGCAAACAGAAGCAAACAGAGGCAAACAGAGGCAAACAGAGTGAAACAGAGGCAAACAGACTGAAACAGAGGCAAACAGAATGAAATAGAGGCAAACAGAGAGAAACAGAGGCTAACAGAGTGAAACAGAAGCAAACAGAGTGAAACAGAGGCAAACAGAGTGAAACAGAGACAAACAGAGTGAAACAGAGGCAAACAGACTGAAACAGAGGCAAACAGACTTAAACAGAGGCAAACAGAGTGAAACAGACGCAAACAGACTTAAACAGAGGCAAACAGACTTACAGAGATGAAAACAGACTTAAACAGAGGCAAACTGACTTAAACAGAGGCAAACAGAGTGAAACAGAGGCAAACAGAGTGAAACAGAGGCAAACAGAGTGAAACAGAGGCAAAGAGAGTGAAACGGAGGCAAACAGTCTTAAACAGAGGCAAACAGACTTAAGCAGAGGCAAACAGTGGCAAACAGAGGCAAACAGACTTAAATAGAGGCAAGCAGAGTGAAACAGAGGCAAACAGAGTGAAACAGAGGCAAACGGAGTGAAGCAGAGGCAAACAGAGTGAAACAGAGGCAAACAGAAGCAAACAGAGGCAAACAGAGGCAAATAGAGTGAAACAGAGGCAAACAGAATGAAACAGAGGAAAACAGAGTGAAACAGAGGCAAACAGAGGGAAACAGAGGCAAACAGAGTGAAACAGAGGCAAACAGAGAGAAACAGACACAAACAGAGTGACAGAGAGGCAAACAGACTGAAACAGAGGCAAGCAGACTTAAACAGAGGCAAACAGAGTGAAACGGAGGCAAACAGACTGAAGCAGAGGCAAACAGACTTACAGAGAGGCAAACAGACTTAAATAGAGGCAAGCAGACTTAAGCAGAGGCAAACAGACTTAAAGAGAGGCAAACAGAGGCAAACAGAGTGAAACAGAGGCAAACAGAGTGAAACGGAGGGAAACGGAGTGAAACAGAGGCAAACAGAGTCTAACAGAGGCAAACAGAAGCAAACAGAGGCAAACAGAGGCAAACAGAGTGAAACAGAGGCAAACAGACTGAAACAGAGGCAAACAGAATGAAACAGAGGCAAACAGAGAGAAACAGAGGCTAACAGAGTGAAACAGAGACAAACAGAGTGAAACAGAGGCAAACAGGGTGAAACAGAGACAAACAGAGTGAAACAGAGGCAAACAGACTGAAACAGAGGCAAACAGACTTAAACAGAGGCAAACAGAGTGAACCAGAGGCAAACAGACTTAAACAGAGGCAAACAGACTTACAGAGATGCAAACAGACTTAAACAGAGGCATACAGAGGCAAACAGAGGCAAACAGACTTAAACAGAGGCAAACAGAGTGAAACAGAGGCAAACAGAGTGAAACAGAGGGTAACGGAGTGAAACAGAGGCAAACAGACTGAAACAGAGGCAAACAGAATTTAACAGAGGCAAACAGACTTAAACAGAGGCAAACAGACCTTAAACAGAGGCAGAGAGACTTAAACAGAGGCAAACAGACTTAAACAGAGGCAAACAGAGGCAAACAGAGTGAAACAGAGGCGAACAGACTTAAACAGAGGCAAACAAGCTGAAACAGAGGCAAACAGAATGAAACAGAGGCAAACTGACTTAAACAGAGGCAAGCAGACATAAACAGAGGCAAACAGACTTAAAAAGTGGCAGACAGAGGCAAACAGAGGCAAACAGAGGCAAACAGAAGCAAACAGAGGCAAGCAGAGGCAAACAGAGTGAAACAGTGGCAAACAGACTGAAACAGAGGCAAACGGAATGAATCATTGGCAAAACAGTGAGAAACAGAGGCAAACAGAATGAAAACAGAGGCAAACAGAGTGAAACAGAGGCAAACAGACTTAGAAAGAGGCAGACAGACTTAAACAGAGGCAAACAGACTTAAACAGAGGCAAACAGACTGAAGCAGAGGGGAACAGACTTAAACAGAGGCAAACAGAGGCAAACAGAGTGAAACAGCGGCAAACAGAGTGAAACAGAGGGAAACGGAGTGAAACAGAGGCAAACAGAGTGAGACAGAGGCAAACGGAGTGAAACAGAGACAAACAGAGTGAAACAGAGGCAAACAGACTTAAACAAAGGCAAACAGACTGAAACAGAGGCAAACAGACTTAAACAGAGGCAACAGAGTGAAACGGAGGCACACAGACTTAAACAGAGGCAAACAGACTTACAGAGAGGCAAACAGACTTAAACAGAGGCAAACAGACTTAGACAGAGGCACACAGAGGCAAACAGAGTGAAACAGAGGCAAACAGAGTGAAACAGAGGGAAACGGAGTGAAACAGAGGCAAACAGAGTGAAACAGAGGCACACAGAAGCAAACAGAGGCAAACAGAGGCAAACAGATTGAAACAGAGGCAAACAGACTGAAACAGAGGCAAACAGAGTGAAACAGAGGCAAACAGAGAGAAACAGAGGCTAACAGAGTGAAACAGAGGCAAACAGAGTGAAACAGTGGCAAACAGAGAGAAACAGAGGCAAACAGAGTGAAACAGAGGCAAACAGAGTGAAACAGTGACAAACAGAGCGAAACAGAAACAAACAGTGTGAAACAGAGACAAACGGAGTGAAACAGAGACAAACAGAGTGAAACAGAGGCAAACAGACTGAAACAGAGGCAAACAGAATTAAACAGAGGCAAACAGAGTGAAACGGAGGCAAACAGATTGAAACAGAGGCAAACAGACTTACAGAGAGGCAAACAGACTTAAACAGAGGCAAACAGACTTAAACAGAGGCAAACAGACTTAAAGAGAGGCAAACAGAGGCAAGCAGAGTGAAACAGAGGCAAACAGAGTGAAACAGAGGGATACGGAGTGAAACAGAGGCAAACAGAGTGAAACAGGGGCAAACAGAAGCAAACAGAGGCAAACAGAGTGAAACAGAGGCAAACAGACTGAAACAGAGGCAAACAGAATGAAATAGAGGCAAACAGAGAGAAACAGAGGCTAACAGAGTGAAACAGAAGCAAACAGAGTGAAACAGAGGCAAACAGAGTGAAACAGAGGGAAACGGAGTGAAACAGAGGCAAACAGAGTGAAACAGAGGCAAACAGAAGCAAACAGAGGCAAACAGAGGCAAACAGATTGAAACAGAGGCAAACAGACTGAAACAGAGGCAAACAGAGTGAAACAGACGCAAACAGAGAGAAACAGAGGCAAACAGAGTGAAACAGAGGCAAACAGAGTGAAACAGTGGCAAACAGAGAGAAACAGAGGCAAACAGAGTGAAACAGAGGCAAACAGAGTGAAACAGTGACAAACAGAGTGAAACAGAGGCAAACAGAGTGAAACAGAGGCAAACGGAGTGAAACAGAGACAAACAGAGCGAAACAGAGGCAAACAGACTGAAACAGAGGCAAACAGACTTAAACAGAGGCAAACAGAGTGAAACGGAGGCAAACAGATTGAAACAGAGGCAAACAGACTTTCAGAGAGGCAAACAGACTTAAACAGAGGCAAACCAGACTTAAACAGAGGCAAACAGACTTAAAGAGAGGCAAACAAAGGCAAGCAGAGTGAAACAGAGGCAAACAGAGTGAAACAGATGGATACGGAGTGAAACAGAGGCAAACAGTGTGAAACAGAGGCAAACAGAAGCAAACAGAGGCAAACAGAGGCAAACAGAGTGAAACAGAGGCAAACAGACTGAAACAGAGGCAAACAGAATGAAATAGAGGCAAACAGAGAGAAACAGAGGCTAACAGAGTGAAACAGAAGCAAACAGAGTGAAACAGAGGCAAACAGAGTGAAACAGAGACAAACAGAGTGAAACAGAGGCAAACAGACTGAAACAGAGGCAAAACAGACTTAAACAGAGGCAAACAGAGTGAAACAGACGCAAACAGACTTAAACAGAGGCAAACAGACTTACAGAGATGCAAACAGACTTAAACAGAGGCAAACTGACTTAAACAGAGGCAAACAGAGTGAAACAGAGGCAAACAGAGTGAAACAGAGGCAAACAGAGTGAAACAGAGGCAAAGAGAGTGAACGGAGGCAAACAGTCTTAAACAGAGGCAAACAGACTTAAGCAGAGGCAAACAGTGGCAAACAGAGGCAAACAGACTTAAATAGAGGCAAGCAGAGTGAAACAGAGGCAAACAGAGTGAAACAGAGGCAAACGGAGTGAAGCAGAGGCAAACAGAGTGAAACAGAGGCAAACAGAAGCAAACAGAGGCAAACAGAGGCAAATAGAGTGAAACAGAGGCAAACAGAATGAAACAGAGGAAAACAGAGTGAAACAGAGGCAAACAGAGGGAAACAGAGGCAAACAGAGTGAAACAGAGGCAAACAGAGAGAAACAGACACAAACAGAGTGACAGAGAGGCAAACAGACTGAAACAGAGGCAAGCAGACTTAAACAGAGGCAAACAGAGTGAAACGGAGGCAAACAGACTGAAACAGTGGCAAACAGACTTACAGAGAGGCAAACAGACTTAAATAGAGGCAAGCAGACTTAAGCAGAGGCAAACAGACTTAAAGAGAGGCAAACAGAGTGAAACAGAGGCAAACAGAGTGAAACAGAGGGAAACGGAGTGAAACAGAGGCAAACAGAGTGTAACAGAGGCAAACAGAAGCAAACAGAGGGCAAACAGAGGCAAACAGAGTGAAACAGAGGCAAACAGACTGAAACAGAGGCAAACAGAATGAAACAGAGGCAAACAGAGAGAAACAGAGGCTAACAGAGTGAAACAGAAGCAAACAGAGTGAAACAGAGGCAAAACAGGGTGAAACAGAGACAAACAGAGTGAAACGAGGCAAACAGACTGAAAACAGAGGCAAACAGACTTAACAGAGGCAAACAGAGTGAACCTGAGGCAAACAGACTTAAACAGAGGCAAACAGACTTACAGAGATGCAAACAGACTTAACCAGAGGCAAACAGAGGCAAACAGAGGCAAACAGACTTAAACAGAGGCAAACAGAGTGAAACAGAGGCAAACAGAGTGAAACAGAGGGTAACGGAGTGAAACAGAGGCAAACAGACTGAAACAGAGGCAAACAGAATTTAACAGAGGCAAACAGACTTAAACAGAGGCAAACAGACTTAAACAAAGGCAAACAGACTTAAACAGAGGCAAACAGACTTAAACAGAGGCAAACAGACTTAAACAGAGGCAGAGAGACTTAAACAGAGGCAAACAGACTTAAACAGAGGCAAACAGAGGCAAACAGAGTGAAACAGAGGCGAACAGACTTAAACAGAGGCAAACAAGCTGAAACAGAGGCAAACAGAATGAAACAGAGGCAAACTGACTTAAACAGAGGCAAGCAGACATAAACAGAGGCAAACAGACTTAAAAAGTGGCAAACAGAGGCAAACAGAGGCAAACAGAAGCAAACAGAGGCAAGCAGAGGCAAACAGAGTGAAACAGTGGCAAACAGACTGAAACAGAGGCAAACGGAATGAATCATTGGCAAACAGTGAGAAACAGAGGCAAACAGAATGAAACAGAGGCAAACAGAGTGAAACAGAGGCAAACAGACTTAGAAAGAGGCAGACAGACTTAAACAGAGGCAAACAGACTTAAACAGAGGCAAACAGACTGAAACAGAGGGGAACAGACTTAAACAGAGACAAACAGAGGCAAACAGAGTGAAACAGAGGCAAGCAGAGGCAAACAGAGTGAAACAGAGGCAAACAGACTGAAACAGAGGCAAACAGAGTGAAACAGAGGCAAACAGAGAGAAACAGAGGCAAACAGAATGAAACAGAGGCAAACAGAGTGAAACAGAGGCAAACAGAGTGAAACAGAGACAAACAGAGTGAAACAGAGGCAAACAGACTGAAACAGAGGCAAACAGACTTAAACAGAGGCAAACAGAGTGAAACAGACGCAAACAGACTTAAGCAGAGGCAAACAGACTTACAGAGATGCAAACAGACTTAAACAGAGGCAAACTGACTTAAACAGAGGCAAACAGAGTGAAACAGAGGCAAACAGAGTGAAACAGAGGCAAACAGAGTGAAACAGAGGCAAAGAGAGTGAAACGGAGGCAAACAGTCTTAAACAGAGGCAAACAGACTTAAGCAGAGGCAAACAGTGGCAAACAGAGGCAAACAGACTTAAATAGAGGCAAGCAGAGTGAAACAGAGGCAAACAGAGTGAAACAGAGGCAAACGGAGTGAAGCAGAGGCAAACAGAGTGAAACAGAGGCAAACAGAAGCAAACAGAGGCAAACAGAGGCAAATAGAGTGAAACAGAGGCAAACAGAATGAAACAGAGGAAAACAGAGTGAAACAGAGGCAAACAGAGGGAAACAGAGGCAAACAGAGTGAAACAGAGGCAAACAGAGAGAAACAGACACAAACAGAGTGACAGAGAGGCAAACAGACTGAAACAGAGGCAAGCAGACTTAAACAGAGGCAAACAGAGTGAAACGGAGGCAAACAGACTGAAACAGTGGCAAACAGACTTACAGAGAGGCAAACAGACTTAAATAGAGGCAAGCAGACTTAAGCAGAGGCAAACAGACTTAAAGAGAGGCAAACAGAGTGAAACAGAGGCAAACAGAGTGAAACAGAGGGAAACGGAGTGAAACAGAGGCAAACAGAGTGTAACAGAGGCAAACAGAAGCAAACAGAGGCAAACAGAGGCAAACAGAGTGAAACAGAGGCAAACAGACTGAAACAGAGGCAAACAGAATGAAACAGAGGCAAACAGAGAGAAACAGAGGCTAACAGAGTGAAACAGAAGCAAACAGAGTGAAACAGAGGCAAACAGGGTGAAACAGAGACAAACAGAGTGAAACAGAGGCAAACAGACTGAAACAGAGGCAAACAGACTTAAACAGAGGCAAACAGAGTGAACCTGAGGCAAACAGACTTAAACAGAGGCAAACAGACTTACAGAGATGCAAACAGACTTAACCAGAGGCAAACAGAGGCAAACAGAGGCAAACAGACTTAAACAGAGGCAAACAGAGTGAAACAGAGGCAAACAGAGTGAAACAGAGGGTAACGGAGTGAAACAGAGGCAAACAGACTGAAACAGAGGCAAACAGAATTTAACAGAGGCAAACAGACTTAAACAGAGGCAAACAGACTTAAACAAAGGCAAACAGACTTAAACAGAGGCAAACAGACTTAAACAGAGGCAAACAGACTTAAACAGAGGCAGAGAGACTTAAACAGAGGCAAACAGACTTAAACAGAGGCAAACAGAGGCAAACAGAGTGAAACAGAGGCGAACAGACTTAAACAGAGGCAAACAAGCTGAAACAGAGGCAAACAGAATGAAACAGAGGCAAACTGACTTAAACAGAGGCAAGCAGACATAAACAGAGGCAAACAGACTTAAAAAGTGGCAAACAGAGGCAAACAGAGGCAAACAGAAGCAAACAGAGGCAAGCAGAGGCAAACAGAGTGAAACAGTGGCAAACAGACTGAAACAGAGGCAAACGGAATGAATCATTGGCAAACAGTGAGAAACAGAGGCAAACAGAATGAAACAGAGGCAAACAGAGTGAAACAGAGGCAAACAGACTTAGAAAGAGGCAGACAGACTTAAACAGAGGCAAACAGACTTAAACAGAGGCAAACAGACTGAAACAGAGGGGAACAGACTTAAACAGAGGCAAACAGAGGCAAACAGAGTGAAACAGAGGCAAACAGAGTGAAACAGAGGGAAACGGAGTGAAACAGAGGCAAACAGAGTGAGACAGAGGCAAACGGAGTGAAACAGAGACAAACAGAGTGAAACAGAGGCAAACAGACTTAAACAAAGGCAAACAGACTGAAAACAGAGGCAAACAGACTTAAACAGAGGCAGACAGACTTAAACAGAGGCAAACAGACTTAAACAGAGGCAAACAGACTTAGACAGAGGCACACAGAGGCAAACAGAGTGAAACAGAGGCAAACAGAGTGAAACAGAGGGAAACGGAGTGAAACAGAGGCAAACAGAGTGAAACAGAGGCAAACAGAAGCAAACAGAGGCAAACAGAGGCAAACAGATTGAAACAGAGGCAAACAGACTGAAACAGAGGCAAACAGAGTGAAACAGAGGCAAACAGAGAGAAACAGAGGCTAACAGAGTGAAACAGAGGCAAACAGAGTGAAACAGTGGCAAACAGAGAGAAACAGAGGCAAACAGAGTGAAACAGAGGCAAACAGAGTGAAACAGTGACAAACAGAGTGAAACAGAAACAAACAGAGTGAAACAGAGGCAAACGGAGTGAAGCAGAGACAAACAGAGTGAAACAGAGGCAAACAGACTGAAACAGAGGCAAACAGACTTAAACAGAGGCAAACAGAGTGAAACGGAGGCAAACAGATTGAAACAGAGGCAAACAGACTTAAACAGAGGCAAACAGACTTAAAGAGAGGCAAACAGAGGCAAGCAGAGTGAAACAGAGGCAAACAGAGTGAAACAGAGGGATACGGAGTGAAACAGAGGCAAACAGAGTGAAACAGAGGCAAACAGAAGCAAACAGAGGCAAACAGAGTGAAACAGAGGCAAACAGACTGAAACAGAGGCAAACAGAATGAAATAGAGGCAAACAGAGAGAAACAGAGGCTAACAGAGTGAAACAGAAGGAAACAGAGTGAAACAGAGGCAAACAGAGTGAAACAGAGGGAAACGGAGTGAAACAGAGGCAAACAGAGTGAAACAGAGGCAAACAGAAGCAAACAGAGGCAAACAGAGGCAAACAGATTGAAACAGAGGCAAACAGACTGAAACAGAGGCAAACAGAGTGAAACAGAGGCAAACAGAGAGAAACAGAGGCAAACAGAGTGAAACAGAGGCAAACAGAGTGAAACAGTGGCAAACAGAGAGAAACAGAGGCAAACAGAGTGAAACAGAGGCAAACAGAGTGAAACAGTGACAAACAGAGTGAAACAGAGGCAAACAGAGTGAAACAGAGGCAAACGGAGTGAAACAGAGACAAACAGAGCGAAACAGAGGCAAACAGACTGAAACAGAGGCAAACAGACTTAAACAGAGGCAAACAGAGTGAAACGGAGGCAAACAGATTGAAACAGAGGCAAACAGACTTACAGAGAGGCAAACAGACTTAAACAGAGGCAAACAGACTTAAACAGAGGCAAACAGACTTAAAGAGAGGCAAACAAAGGCAAGCAGAGTGAAACAGAGGCAAACAGAGTGAAACAGATGGATACGGAGTGAAACAGAGGCAAACAGAGTGAAACAGAGGCAAACAGAAGCAAACAGAGGCAAACAGAGGCAAACAGAATGAAACAGAGGCAAACAGACTGAAACAGAGGCAAACAGAATGAAATAGAGGCAAACAGAGAGAAACAGAGGCTAACAGAGTGAAACAGAAGCAAACAGAGTGAAACAGAGGCAAACAGAGTGAAACAGAGACAAACAGAGTGAAACAGAGGCAAACAGACTGAAACAGAGGCAAACAGACTTAAACAGAGGCAAACAGAGTGAAACAGACGCAAACAGACTTAAACAGAGGCAAACAGACTTACAGAGATGCAAACAGACTTAAACAGAGGCAAACTGACTTAAACAGAGGCAAACAGAGTGAAACAGAGGCAAACAGAGTGAAACAGAGGCAAACAGAGTGAAACAGAGGCAAAGAGAGTGAAACGGAGGCAAACAGTCTTAAACAGAGGCAAACAGACTTAAGCAGAGGCAAACAGTGGCAAACAGAGGCAAACAGACTTAAATAGAGGCAAGCAGAGTGAAACAGAGGCAAACAGAGTGAAACAGAGGCAAACGGAGTGAAGCAGAGGCAAACAGAGTGAAACAGAGGCAAACAGAAGCAAACAGAGGCAAACAGAGGCAAATAGAGTGAAACAGAGGCAAACAGAATGAAACAGAGGAAAACAGAGTGAAACAGAGGCAAACAGAGGGAAACAGAGGCAAACAGAGTGAAACAGAGGCAAACAGAGAGAAACAGACACAAACAGAGTGACAGAGAGGCAAACAGACTGAAACAGAGGCAAGCAGACTTAAACAGAGGCAAACAGAGTGAAACGGAGGCAAACAGACTGAAACAGAGGCAAACAGACTTACAGAGAGGCAAACAGACTTAAATAGAGGCAAGCAGACTTAAGCAGAGGCAAACAGACTTAAAGAGAGGCAAACAGAGGCAAACAGAGTGAAACAGAGGCAAACAGAGTGAAACAGAGGGAAACGGAGTGAAACAGAGGCAAACAGAGTGTAACAGAGGCAAACAGAAGCAAACAGAGGCAAACAGAGGCAAACAGAGTGAAACAGAGGCAAACAGACTGAAACAGAGGCAAACAGAATGAAACAGAGGCAAACAGAGAGAAACAGAGGCTAACAGAGTGAAACAGAAGCAAACAGAGTGAAACAGAGGCAAACAGGGTGAAACAGAGACAAACAGAGTGAAACAGAGGCAAACAGACTGAAACAGAGGCAAACAGACTTAAACAGAGGCAAACAGAGTGAACCTGAGGCAAACAGACTTAAACAGAGGCAAACAGACTTACAGAGATGCAAACAGACTTAAACAGAGGCAAACAGAGGCAAACAGAGGCAAACAGACTTAAACAGAGGCAAACAGAGTGAAACAGAGGCAAACAGAGTGAAACAGAGGGTAACGGAGTGAAACAGAGGCAAACAGACTGAAACAGAGGCAAACAGAATTTAACAGAGGCAAACAGACTTAAACAGAGGCAAACAGACTTAAACAAAGGCAAACAGACTTAAACAGAGGCAAACAGACTTAAACAGAGGCAAACAGACTTAAACAGAGGCAGAGAGACTTAAACAGAGGCAAACAGACTTAAACAGAGGCAAACAGAGGCAAACAGAGTGAAACAGAGGCGAACAGACTTAAACAGAGGCAAACAAGCTGAAACAGAGGCAAACAGAATGAAACAGAGGCAAACTGACTTAAACAGAGGCAAGCAGACATAAACAGAGGCAAACAGACTTAAAAAGTGGCAAACAGAGGCAAACAGAGGCAAACAGAGGCAAACAGAAGCAAACAGAGGCAAGCAGAGGCAAACAGAGTGAAACAGAGGCAAACAGAGTGAAACAGAGGCAAACAGACTGAAACAGAGGCAAACGGAATGAATCATTGGCCAACAGTGAGAAACAGAGGCAAACAGACTGAAACAGAGGCAAACAGAGTGAAACAGAGGCAAACAGAGAGAAACAGAGGCAAACAGAATGAAACAGAGGCAAACAGAGTGAAACAGAGGCAAACAGAGTGAAACAGAGACAAACAGAGTGAAACAGAGGCAAACAGACTGAAACAGAGGCAAACAGACTTAAACAGAGGCAGAGTGAAACAGAGGCAAACAGACTTAAACAGAGGCAAACAGACTTAAACAGAGGCAGAGAGACTTAAACAGAGGCAAACAGACTTAAACAGAGGCAAACAGAGGCAAACAGAGTGAAACAGAGGCAAACAGACTTAAACAGAGGCAAACAAACTGAAACAGAGGCAAACAGACTTAAACAGAGGCAAACAGAATGAAACAGAGGCAAACTGACTTAAACAGAGGCAAACAGACTTAAAAAGACGCAAGCAGAGGCAAACAGAGGCAAACAGAGGCAAACAGAAGCAAACAGAGGCAAGCAGAGGCAAACAGAGTGAAACAGAGGCAAACAGACTGAAACAGAGGCAAACAGAGTGAAACAGAGGCAAACAGAGAGAAACAGAGGCAAACAGAATGAAACAGAGGCAAACAGAGTGAAACAGAGGCAAACAGAGTGAAACAGAGAAAAACAGAGTGAAACAGAGGCAAGCAGACTGAAACAGAGGCAAACAGACTTAAACAGAGGCAAACAGAGTGAAACAGGGGCAAACTGACTTAAAAAGAGGCAAACAGACTTAAACAGAGGCAAACAGACTTAAACAGAGGCAAACAGACTGAAACAGAGGCAAACAGACTTAAACAGAGGCAAACAGAGGCAAACAGAGTGAAACAGAGGCAAACAGAGTGAAACAGAGGGAAACGGAGTGAAACAGAGGCAAACAGAAGCAAACAGAGGCAAACAGAGGCAAACAGAGTGAAACAGAGGCAAACAGACTTAAACAGAGGCAAACAGAGCAAAACAGAGGCAAACAGAGTGAAACAGAGGCAAACAGACTGAAACAGAGGCAAACAGACTTAAACAGAGGCAAACAGAGTGAAACAGAGGCAAACTGACTTAAAAAGAGGCAAACAGACTTAAACAGAGGCAAACCGACTTAAACAGAGGCAAACAGACTGAAACAGAGGCAAACAGACTTAAACAGAGGCAAACAGAGGCAAACAGAGTCAAACAGAGGCAAACAGAGTGAAACAGAGGGAAACAGAGTGAAACAGAGGCAAACAGAAGCAAACAGAGGCAAACAGAGGCAAACAGAGTGAAACAGAGGCAAACAGACTTAAACAGAGGCAAACAGAGCAAAACAGAGGCAAACAGAGGCAAACAGAGTGAAACAGAGTCAAACAGAGTGAAAAAGAGGGCAAACAGACTCAAACAGAGGAAAACAGACTCAAACAGAGGCAAACAGACGTAAACAGAGGCAAACAGAATTTAACAGAGGCAAACAGACTTAAACAGAGGCAAACAGACTTAAACAGAGGCAAACAGACTTAAACAGAGGCAGAGAGACTTAAACAGAGGCAAACAGACTTAAACAGAGGCAAACAGAGGCAAACAGAGTGAAACAGAGGCAAACAGACTTAAACAGAGGCAAACAAACTGAAACAGAGGCAAACAGACTTAAACAGAGGCAAACAGAATGAAACAGAGGCAAACTGACTTGAACAGAGGCACACAGACTTAAAAAGACGCAAACAGAGGCAAACAGAGGCAAACAGAGGCAAACAGAAGCAAACAGAGGCAAGCAGAGGCAAACAGAGTGAAACAGAGGCAAACAGACTGAAACAGAGGCAAACAGAGTGAAACAGAGGCAAACAGAGAGAAACAGAGGCAAACAGAATGAAACAGAGGCAAACAGAATGAAACAGAGGCAAACAGAGTGAAACAGAGACAAACAGAGTGAAACAGAGGCAAACAGACTGAAATAGAGGCAAACAGACTTAAACAGAGGCAAACAGAGTGAAACAGGGGCAAACTGACTTAAAAAGAGGCAAACAGACTTCAACAGAGGCAAACAGACTTAAACAGAGGCAAACAGACTGAAACAGAGGCAAACAGACTTAAACAGAGGCAAACAGAGGCAAACAGAGTGAAACAGAGGCAAACAGAGTGAAACAGAGGCAAACAGAGGCAAACAGAGTGAAACAGCGGCAAACAGACTTAAACAGAGGCAAACAGAGGCAAACAGAGGCAAACAGAGACAAACAGAGTGAAACAGAGGCAAACAGAATTAAGCAGAGGCAAACAGACTGAAACAGAGGCGAAGAGACTTAAACAGAGGCAAACAGAGGCAAACAGAGTGAAACAGAGGCAAACAGAGTGAAACAGAGGGAAACGGAGTGAAACAGAGGCAAACAGAAGCAAACAGAGGCAAACAGAGGCAAACAGAGTGAAACAGCGGCAAACAGACTTAAACAGAGGGAAGCAGAGCAAAACAGAGGCAAACAGAGGCAAACAGAGTGAAACAGAGACAAACAGAGTGAAACAGAGGCAAACAGACTGAAACAGAGGCAAACAGACTCAAACAGAGGCAAACAGACGTAAACAGAGGCAAACAGAATTTAACAGAGGCAAACAGACCTTAAACAGTGGCAAACAGACTTAAACAGAGGCAAACAGACTTAAACAGAGGCAGAGAGACTTAAACAGAGGCAAACAGACTTAAACAGAGGCAAACGGAAGCAAACAGTGTGAAACAGAGGCAAACAGACTTAAACAGAGGCAAATAAACTGAAACAGAGGCAAACAGAATTTAACAGAGGCAAACAGACTTAAACAGAGGCAAACAGACTTAAACAGAGGCAAACAGACTTAAACAGAGGCAGAGAGAGTTAAACAGCAGGCAAACAGACTTAAACAGAGGCAAACAGAGGCAAACAGAATGAAACAGAGGCAACTGACTTAAACAGAGGCAAACAGACTTAAAAAGACGCAAGCAGAGGCAAACAGAGGCAAACAGAGGCAAACAGAAGCAAACAGAGGCAAGCAGAGGCAAACAGAGTGAAACAGAGGCAAACAGACTGAAACAGAGGCAAACAGAGTGAAACAGAGGCAAACAGAGAGAAACAGAGGCAAACAGAATGAAACAGAGGCAAACAGAGTGAATCAGAGCAAACAGAGTGAAACAGAGACAAACAGAGTGAAACAGAGGCAAACAGGCTGAAACAGAGGCAAACAGACTTAAACAGAGGCAGAGTGAAACAGAGGCAAACTGACTTAAAAAGAGGCAAACAGACTTAACAGAGGCAAACCGACTTAAACAGAGGGCAAACCAGACTGAAACAGAGGCAAACAGACTTAAACAGAGGCAAACACAGGCAAACAGAGTGAAACAGAGGCAAACAGAGTGAAACAGAGGGAAACGGAGTGAAACAGAGGCAAACAGAAGCAAACAGAGGCAACAGAGGCAAACAGAGTGAAACAGAGAGGCAAACAGACTTAAACAGAGGCAAACAGAGCAAAACAGAGGCAAACAGAGGCAAGCAGAGTGAAACAGAGACAAACAGAGTGAAACAGAGGCAAACAGACTGAAACAGAGGCAAACAGACTCAAACAGAGGCAAACAGACTTAAAAGGAGTCAAACAGAGTGAAAAAGAGGCAAACAGACTGAAACAGAGGCAAACAGAGTGAAACAGAGGCAAACAGAGAGAAACAGAGGCAAACAGAGTGAAAACAGAGGGAAACGGAGTGAAACAGAGGCAAACAGCAGCAAACAGAGGCAAACAGAGGCAAACAGAGTGAAACAGAGGCAAACAGACTTAAACAGAGGCAAACAGAGCAAAACAGAGGCAAACAGAGGCAAACAGAGTGAAACAGAGACAAACAGAGTGAAACAGAGGCAAACAGACTGAAACAGAGGCAAACAGACTTAAACAGAGGGCAAACAGAGTGAAACAGAGGCAAACTGACTTAAAAAGAGGCAAACAGACTTAAACAGAGGCAAACCGACTTAAACAGAGGCAAACAGACTGAAACAGAGGCAAACAGACTTAAACAGAGGCAAACAGAGGCAAACAGAGTCAAACAGAGGCAAACAGAGTGAAACAGAAGGAAACAGAGTGAAACCAGAGGCAAACAGAATCAAACAGAGGCAAACAGAGGCAAACATAGTGAACCAGAGGCAAACAGACTTAAACAGAGGCAAACAGAGCAAAACAGAGGCAAACAGAGGCAAACAGAGTGAAACAGAGTCAAACAGAGTGAAAAAGAGGCAAACAGACACAAACAGAGGCAAACAGACTCAAACAGAGGCAAACAGACGTAAACAGAGGCAAACAGAATTTAACAGAGGCAAACAGAGTGAAACAGAGGCAAACAGACTTAAACAAAGGCAAACAGACTTAAACAGAGGCAAACAGACTTAAACAGAGGCAAACAGAATGAAACAGAGGCAAACTGACTTGAACAGAGGCACACAGACTTAAAAGACGCAAACAGAGGCAAACAGAGGCAAACAGAGGCAAACAGAAGCAAACAGAGGCACGCAGAGGCAAACAGAGTGAAACAGAGGCAAACAGACTGAAACAGAGGCAAACAGAGTGAACCAGAGGCAAACAGAGAGAAACAGAGGCAAACAGAATGAAACAGAGGCAAACAGAGTGAAACAGAGACAACAGAGTGAAACAGAGGCAAACAGACTGAAATAGAGGCAAACAGACTTAAACAGAGGCAAACAGAGTGAAACAGGGGCAAACTGACTTAAAAAGAGGCAAACAGACTTCAACAGAGGCAAACAGACTTAAACAGAGGCAAACAGACTGAAACAGAGGCAAACAGACTTAAACAGAGGCAAACAGAGGCAAACAGAGTGAAACAGAGGCAAACAGAGTGAAACAGAGGCAAACAGAGGGCAACAGAGTGAAACAGCGGCAAACAGACTTAAACAGAGGCAAACAGAGCCAAACAGAGTGAAACAGAGACAAACAGAGTGAAACAGAGGCAAACAGACTGAATCAGAGGCAAACAGACTCAAACAGAGGCAAACAGACGTAAACAGAGGCAAACAGAATTTAACAGAGGCAAACAGACTTAACAGAGGCAAACAGACTTAAACAGAGGCAAACAGACTTAAACAGAGGCAGAGAGACTTAAACAGAGGCAAACAGACTTAAAACAGAGGCAAACAGAGGCAAACAGAGTGAAACAGAGGCAAACAGACTTAAACAGAGGCAAACAAACTGAAACAGAGGCAAACAGAATTTAACAGAGGCAAACAGACTTAAACAGAGGCAAACAGACTTAAACAGAGGCAAACAGACTTAAACAGAGGCAGAGAGACTTAAACAGAGGAAAACAGACTTAAACAGAGGCAAACAGAGGCAAACAGAATGAAACAGAGGGCAAACTGACTTAAACAGAGGCAAACAGAGTTAAAAAGACGCAAGCAGAGGCAAACAGAGGCAAACAGAGGCAAACAGAAGCAAACAGAGGCAAGCAGAGGCAAACAGAGTGAAACAGAGGCAAACAGAGAGAACAGAGGCAAACAGAATGAAACAGAGGCAAACAGAGTGAATCAGAGGCAAACAGAGTGAAACAGAGACAAACAGAGTGAAACAGAGGCAAACAGGCTGAAACAGAGGCAAAACAGAGGCAAACAGGCTGAAACAGAGGCAAACAGACTTAAACAGAGGCAGAGTGAAACAGAGGCAAACTGACTTAAAAAGAGGCAAACAGACTTAAACAGAGGCAAACCGACTTAAACAGAGGCAACAGACTGAAACAGAGGCAAACAGACTTAAACAGAGGCAAACAAGCGCAAAACAGAGTGAAACAGAGGCAAACAGAGTGAAACAGAAGGAAACGGAGTGAAACAGAGGCAAACAGAAGCAAACAGAGGGCAAACAGAGACAAACAGAGTGAAACAGAGGCAACCAGACGTAAACAGAGGCAAACAGAATTTAACAGAGGCAAACAGACTGAAACAGAGGCAAATAGACTTAAACAAAGGCAAACAGACTTAAACAGAGGCAAACAGACTTAAACAGAGGCAAACAGACTTAAACAGCGGCAGAGAGACTTAAACAGAGGCAAACAGGACATAAACAGAGGCAAACAGAGTGAAACAGAGGCAAACAGACTTAAACAGAGGCAAACAAACTGAAACAGAGGCAAACAAACTGAAACAGAGGCAAACAGACTTAAAAAGACGCAAACAGAGGCAAACAGAGGCAAACAGAGGCAAACAGAAGCAAACAGAGGCAAGCAGAGGCAAACAGAGTGAAACAGAGGCAAACAGAGTGAAACAGAGGCAAACAGACTGAAAACAGAGGCAAACGGAATGAATCATTGGCCAACAGTGAGAAACAGAGGCAAACAGACTGAAACAGAGGCAAACAGAGTGAAACAGAGGCAAACAGAGAGAAACAGAGGCAAACAGAATGAAACAGAGGCAAACAGAGTGAAACAGAGGCAAACAGAGTGAAACAGAGACAAACAGAGTGAAACAGAGGCAAACAGACTGAAACAGAGGCAAACAGACTTAAACAGAGGCAGAGTGAAACAGAGGCAAACAGACTTAAACAGAGGCAAACAGACTTAAAACAGAGGCAGAGAGACTTAAACAGAGGCAAACAGACTTAAACAAAGGCAAACAGAGGCAAACAGAGTGAAACAGAGGCAAACAGACTTAAACAGAGGCAAACAAAACTGAAACAGAGGCAAACAGACTTAAACAGAGGCAAACAGAATGAAACCAGAGGCAAAACTGACTTAAACAGAGGCAAACAGAGTTAAAAAGACGCAAGCAGAGGCAAACAGAGGCAAACAGAGGCAAAGAGAAGCAAACAGAGGCAAGCAGAGGCAAACAGAGTGAAACAGAGGCAAACAGACTGAAACAGAGGCAAACAGAGTGAAACAGAGGCAAACAGAGAGAAACAGAGGCAAAACAGAATGAAACAGAGGCAAACAGAGTGAAACAGAGGCAAACAGAGTGAAACAGAGAAAAACAGAGTGAAACAGAGGCAAGCAGACTGAAACAGAGGCAAACAGACTTAAACAGAGGCAAACAGAGTTGAAAACAGGGGCAAAACTGACTTAAAAAGAGGCAAACAGACTTAAACAGAGGCAAACAGACTTAAACAGAGGCAAACAGACTGAAACAGAGGCAAACAGACTTAAACAGAGGCAAACAGAGGCAAACAGAGTGAAACAGAGGCAAACAGAGTGAAACAGAGGGAAACGGAGTGAAACAGAGGCAAACAGAAGCAAACAGAGGCAAACAGAGGCAAACAGAGTGAAACAGAGGCAAACAGACTTAAACAGAGGCAAACAGAGCAAAACAGAGGCAAACAGAGGCAAACAGAGTGAAACAGAGACAAACAGAGTGAAACAGAGGCAAACAGACTGAAAACAGAGGCAAACAGACTTAAACAGAGGCAAACAGAGTGAAACAGAGGCAAACTGACTTAAAAAGAGGCAAACAGACTTAAACAGAGGCAAAACCGACTTAAACAGAGGCAAACAGACTGAAACAGAGGCAAACAGACTTAAACAGAGGCAAACAGAGGCAAACAGAGTCAAACAGAGGCAAACAGAGTGAAACAGAGGGAAACAGAGAGAAACAGAGGCAAACAGAAGCAAACAGAGGCAAACAGAGGCAAACATAGTGAACCAGAGGCAAACAGACTTAAACAGAGGCAAACAGAGCAAAACAGAGGCAAAACAGAGGCAAACAGAGTGAAACAGAGTCAAACAGAGTGAAAAAGAGGCCAAACACACTCAAACAGAGGCAAACAGACTCAAACAGAGGCAAACAGACGTAAACAGAGGCAAACAGAATTTAACAGATTCAAACAGACTTAAACAGAGGCAAACAGACTTAAACAAAGGCAAACAGACTTAAACAGAGGCAAACAGACTTAACCAGAGGCAAACAGACTTAAACAGAGGCAGAGAGACTTAAACAGAGGCAAACAGACTTAAACAGAGGCAAACAGAGGCAAACAGAGTGAAACAGAGGCAAACAGACTTAAACAGAGGCAAACAAACTGAAACAGAGGCAAACAGACTTAAACAGAGGCAAACAGAATGAAACAGAGGCAAACTGACTTGAACAGAGGCACACAGACTTAAAAAGACGCAAACAGAGGCAAACAGAGGCAAACAGAGGCAAACAGAAGCAAACAGAGGCAAGCAGAGGCAAACAGAGTGAAACAGAGGCAAACAGACTGAAACAGAGGCAAACAGAGTGAAACAGAGGCAAACAGAGAGAAACAGAGGCAAACAGAATGAAACAGAGGCAAACAGAATGAAACAGAGGCAAACAGAGTGAAACAGAGACAAACAGAGTGAAACAGAGGCAAACAGACTGAAATAGAGGCAAACAGACTTAAAACAGAGGCAAACAGAGCGAAACAGGGGCAAACTGACTTAAAAAGAGGCAAACAGACTTCAACAGAGGCAAACAGACTTAAACAGAGGCAAACAGACTGAAACAGAGGCAAACAGACTTAAACAGAGGCAAACAGAGGCAAACAGAGTGAAACAGAGGCAAACAGAGTGAAACAGAGGCAAACAGAGGCAAACAGAGTGAAACAGCGGCAAACAGACTTAAAACAGAGGCAAACAGAGGCAAACAGAGGCAAACAGAGGCAAACAGAGTGAAACAGAGACAAACAGAGTGAAACAGAGGCAAACAGACTTAAGCAGAGGCAAACAGACTGAAACAGAGGCGAAGAGACTTTAACAGAGGCAAACAGAGGCAAACAGAGTGAAACAGAGGCAAACAGAGTGAAACAGAGGGAAACGGAGTGAAACAGAGGCAAACAGAAGCAAACAGAGGCAAACAGAGGCAAACAGAGTGAAACAGCGGCAAAACAGACTTAAACAGAGGCAAGCAGAGCAAAACAGAGGCAAACAGAGGCAAACAGAGTGAAACAGAGACAAACAGAGTGAAACAGAGGCAAACAGACTGAAACAGAGGGCAAACAGACTCAAACAGAGGCAAACAGACGTAAACAGAGGCAAACAGAATTTAACAGAGGCAAACAGACTTAAACAGTGGCAAACAGACTTAAGCAGAGGCAAACAGACTTAAACAGAGGCAGAGAGACTTAAACAGAGGCAAACAGACTTAAACAGAGGCAAACAGAAGCAAACAGTGTGAAACAGAGGCAAACAGACTTAAACAGAGGCAAATAAACTGAAACAGAGGCAAACAGAATTTAACAGAGGCAAAACAGACTTAAACAGATGCAAACAGACTTAAACAGAGGCAAACAGACTTAAACAGAGGCAGAGAGACTTAAACAGAGGCAAACAGACTTAAACAGAGGCAAACAGAGGCAAACAGAATGAAACAGAGGCAAACTGACTTAAACAGAGGCAAACAGACTTAAAAAGACGCAAGCAGAGGCAAACAGAGGCAAACAGAGGCAAACAGAAGCAAACAGAGGCAAGCAGAGGCAAACAGAGTGAAACAGAGGCAAACAGACTGAAACAGAGGCAAACAGAGTGAAACAGAGGCAAACAGAGAGAAACAGAGGCAAACAGAATGAAACAGAGGCAAACAGAGTGAATCAGAGGCAAACAGAGTGAAACAGAGACAAACAGAGTGAAACAGAGGCAAACAGGCTGAAACAGAGGCAAACAGACTTAAACAGAGGCAAAACAGAGGCAAACAGAGGCAAACAGAGGCAAACAGAGTGAAACAGAGACAAACAGAGTGAAACAGAGGCAAACAGACTTAAGCAGAGGCAAAACAGACTGAAACAGAGGCGAAGAGACTTAAACAGAGGCAAACAGAGGCAAACAGAGTGAAACAGAGGCAAACAGAGTGAAACAGAGGGAAACGGAGTGAAACAGAGGCAAACAGAAGCAAACAGAGGCAAACAGAGGCAAACAGAGTGAAACAGCGGCAAACAGACTTAAACAGAGGCAAGCAGAGCAAAACAGAGGCAAACAGAGGCAAACAGAGTGAAACAGAGACAAAACAGAGTGAAACAGAGGCAAACAGACTGAAACAGAGGCAAACAGACTCAAACAGAGGCAAACAGACGTAAACAGAGGCAAACAGAATTTAACAGAGGCAAACAGACTTAAACAGTGGCAAACAGACTTAAACAGAGGCAAACAGACTTAAACAGAGGCAGAGAGACTTAAACAGAGGCAAACAGACTTAAACAGAGGCAAACAGAAGCAAACAGTGTGAAACAGAGGCAAACAGACTTAAACAGAGGCAAATAAACTGAAACAGAGGCAAACAATTTAACAGAGGCAAACAGACTTAAACAGAGGCAAACAGACTTAAACAGAGGCAAACAGACTTAAACAGAGGCAGAGAGACTTAAACAGAGGCAAACAGACTTAAACAGAGGCAAACAGAGGCAAACAGAATGAAACAGAGGCAAACTGACTTAAACAGAGGCAAACAGACTTAAAAAGACGCAAGCAGAGGCAAACAGAGGCAAACAGAGGCAAACAGAAGCAAACAGAGGCAAGCAGAGGCAAACAGAGTGAAAACAGAGGCAAACAGACTGAAACAGAGGCAAACAGAGTGAAACAGAGGCAAACAGAGAGAAACAGAGGCAAACAGAATGAAACAGAGGCAAACAGAGTGAATCAGAGGCAAACAGAGTGAAACAGAGACAAACAGAGTGAAACAGAGGCAAACAGGCTGAAACAGAGGCAAACAGACTTAAACAGAGGCAGAGTGAAACAGAGGCAAACTGACTTAAAAAGAGGCAAACAGACTGAAACAGAGGCAAACAGACTTAAACAGAGGCAAACACAGGCAAACAGAGTGAAACAGAGGCAAACAGAGTGAAACAGAGGGAAACGGAGTGAAACAGAGGGCAAACAGAAGCAAACAGAGGCAAACAGAGGCAAACAGAGTGAAACAGAGGCAAACAGACTTAAACAGAGGCAAACAGAGCAAAACAGAGGCAAACAGAAGGCAAGCAGAGTGAAACAGAGACAAACAGAGTGAAACAGAGGCAAACAGACTGAAACAGAGGCAAACAGACTCAAACAGAGGCAAACAGACTTAAAAGGAGTCAAACAGAGTGAAAAAGAGGCAAACAGACTCAAACAGAGGCAAACAGACTCAAACAGAGGCAAAACAGACGTAAACAGAGGCAAACAGAATTTAACAGAGGCAAACAGACTTAAACAGAGGCAAACAGACTTAAACAAAGGCAAACAGACTTAAACAGAGGCAAACAGACTGAAACAGAGGCAAACAGACTTAAACAGAGGCAAACAGAGGCAAACAGAGTGAAACAGAGGCAAACAGAGTGAAACAGAGGCAAACAGAGGCAAACAGAGTGAAACAGCGGCAAACAGACTTAAACAGAGGCAAACAGAGGCAAACAGAGGCAAACAGAGGCAAACA
>JANJGN010003524.1:40000-44217 GCA_026770705.1 Isurus oxyrinchus | reverse complement strand
TCACTCTCTCCCTCACTCTCTCTCCCTCACTCTCTCTCTCACTCTGTGTCTCTGTGTCTGATCCCTCCCTCACTCTCTCCCTCACTCTCTCCCTCACTCTCTCCCTCACTCTCTCTCCCTCACTCTCTCCCTCACTCTCTCTCCCTCACTCTCTCCCTCACTCTCTCTCCCTCACTCTCTCTCCCTCACTCTCTCTCCCTCACTCTCTCCCTCACTCTCTCTCCCTCACTCTCTCTCTCACTCTGTGTCTCTGTGTCTGATCCCTCCCTCACTCTCTCCCTCACTCTCTCTCTCACTCTCTCTCTCACTCTCTCCCTCACTCTGTGTCTCTGTGTCTGATCCCTCCCTCACTCTCTCTCCCTCACTCTCTCCCTCACTCTCTCTCCCTCACTCTCTCCCTCACTCTCTCCCTCACTCTGTGTCTCTGTGTCTGATCCCTCCCTCACTCTCTCTCCCTCACTCTCTCCCTCACTCTCTCTCCCTCACTCTCTCCCTCACTCTCTCCCTCACTCTCTCTCCCTCACTCTCTCTCTCACTCTGTGTCTCTGTGTCTGATCCCTCCCTCACTCTCTCTCCCTCACTCTCTCCCTCACTCTCTCTCCTCACTCTCTCCCTCACTCTCTCCTCACTCTCTCCCTCACTCTCTCCCTCACTTTCTCTCCCTCACTCTCTCTCTCACTCTCTCTCCCTCACTCTCTCCCTCACTCTCTCTCCCTCACTCTCTCTCTCACTCTGTGTCTCTGTGTCTGATCCCTCCCTCACTCTCTCTCCCTCACTCTCTCTCTCTCACTCTCTCCCTCACTCTCTCTCTCACTCTGTGTCTCTGTGTCTGATCCCTCCCTCACTCTCTCTCCCTCACTCTCTCCCTCACTCTCTCTCCCTCACTCTCTCTCCCTCACTCTCTCCCTCACTCTCTCCCTCACTCCTCTCTCTCACTCTGTGTCTCTGTGTCTGATCCCTCCCTCACTCTCTCTCCCTCACTCTCTCCCTCACTCTCTCTCCCTCACTCTCTCTCCCTCACTCTCTCCCTCACTCTCTCCCTCACTCTCTCTCCCTCACTCTCTCCCTCACTCTCTCCCTCACTCTCTCTCCCTCACTCTCTCCCTCACTCTCTCTCCCTCACTCTCTCCCTCACTCTCTCTCTCACTCTCTCTCCCTCACTCTCTCCCTCTCTCTCTCCCTCACTCTCTCCCTCACTCTCTCTCCCTCACTCTCTCTCTCACTCTCTCTCCCTCTCTCCCTCTCTCCCTCTCTCTCCCTCTATCCCTCACCCTCTCTCCCTCTCTCCCTCTCTCTCTCCCTCTCTCCCTCTCTCTCCCTCCCTCACTCTCTCCCTCACTCTCTCCCTCACTCTCTCCTCACTGTCCCTCACTCTCTCTCTCACTCTCTCTCTCACTCTGTGTCCTCTGTGTCTGATCCCCTCCCCTCACTCTCTCTCCCTCACTCTCTCCCCACTCTCTCTCCCTCACTCTCTCCCTCACTCTCTCCCTCACTGTCCCTCACTCTCTCTCTCACTCTCTCTCCCTCTCTCCCTCTCTCCCTCTCTCTCCCTCTATCCCTCACTCTCTCTCCCTCTCTCTCCCTCCCTCACCTCTCACCCTCACTCTCTCTCTCACTCTGTGTCTCTGTGTCTGATCCCTCCCTCCCTCACTCTCCCTCACTGTCTCCCTCACTCTCTCTCCCCTCACTCTCTCCCTCACTCTCTCCCTCACTCTCTCCCTCACTCTCTCCTCACTCTCTCTCTCACTCTGTGTCTCTGTGTCTGATCCCTCCCTCACTCTGTCCCTCACTCTCTCTCTCACTCTGTGTCTCTGTGTCTGATCCCTCCCTCACTCTCTCTCCCTCACTCTCTCCCTCACTCTCTCCCTCACTCTCTCTCCCTCACTCTCTCCCTCACTCTCTCCCACACTCTCTCCCTCACTCTCTCCCTCACTCTCTCCCTCACTCTCCCTCACTCTCTCCCTCACTGTCCCTCACTCTCTCCCTCACTCTCTCCCTCACTCTCTCCCTCACTCTCTCCCTCACTCTCTCCCTCACTCTCTCTCCCTCACTCTCTCTCTCACTCTGTGTCTCTGTGTCTGATCCCTCCCTCACTCTCTCTCCCTCACTCTCTCCCTCACTCTCTCCCTCACTCTCTCCCTCTCTCTCTCCCTCACTCTCTCCTCACTCTCTCCCTCACTCTCTCTCCCTCACTCTCTCTCTCACTCTGTGTCTCTGTTCTGATCCCTCCCTCACTCTCTCTCCCTCACTCTCTCCCTCACTCTCTCTCCCTCACTCTCTCCCTCACTCTCTCCCTCACTCTCTCTCCCTCACTCTCTCCCCTCACTCTCTCCCTCACTCTCTCCCTCACTCTCTCCTCACTCTCTCCCTCACTCTCTCCCCTCACTCTCTCCCTCACTCTCTCCCTCACCTCTCTCTCACTCTGTGTCTCTGTGTCCTGATCCCTCCCTCACTCTCTCTCCCTCACTCTCTCTCCCTCACTCTCTCCCCTCACTCTCTCTCCCTCACTCTCTCCCTCACTCTCTCTCCCTCACTCTCTCCCTCACTCTCTCCCTCACTCTCTCCCTCACTCTCTCTCTCACTCTCTCTCTCACTCTCTCCTCCCTCACTCTCTCTCTCACTCTGTGTCTCTGTGTCTGATCCCTCCCTCACTCTCTCCCTCACTCTCTCCCTCACTCTCTCCCTCACTCTCTCCCTCACTCTCTCCCTCCTCTCTCTCCCTCACTCTCTCCCTCACTCTCTCCCTCACTCTCCCTCACTCTCTCTCCCTCACTCTCTCTGTGTCTCAATCCCTCCCTCACTCTCATCCCTCACTCTCTCTCTCCCTCACTCTCTCTCTCACTCTGTGTCTCTGTGTCTGATCCCTCCTCACTCTCTCTCCCTCACTCTCTCCCTCTCTCTCTCTCCCTCACTCTCTCTCCCTCACCTCTCTCCCTCACTCTCTCTCCCTCACTCTCTCTCTCACTCTGTGTCTCTGTTCTGATCCCTCCTTCACTCTCTCCCTCACTCTCTCCCTCACTCTCTCCCTCACTCTCTCTCCCTCACTCTCTCCCTCACTCTCTCTCCCTCTCTCTCACTCTCTCCCTCTCACTCTCTCCCTCACTCTCTCTCTCTCTCTCTCTCCTCTCACTCTCTCTCCTCACGTCCTCTCCCCTCACTCTCTCCCTCACTCTCTCTCCCTCACTCTCTCCCTCACTCTCTCCCTCACTCTCTCTCCCTCACTCTCTCCCTCACTCTCCTCCCTCACTCTCTCCCTCACTCTCCTCACTCTCCTCCCTCACTCTCCTCCCTCACTCTCTCCCTCACTCTCTCTCCCTCACTCTCTCTCCCTCACTCTCTCCCTCACTCTCTCTCCCTCACTCTCTCCCTCACTCTCTCCCTCACTCTCTCTCCCTCACTCTCTCCCTCACACTCTCCCTCACTCTCTCTCCCTCACTCTCTCTCTCACTCTGTGTCTCTGTGTCTGATCCCTCCCTCACTCTCTCTCCCTCACTCTCTCCCTCACTCTCTCCCTCCCTCACTCTCTCCCTCACTCTCTCTCTCACTCTGTGTCTCTGTGTCTGATCCCTCCCTCACTCTCTCTCCCTCACTCTCTCTCCCTCACTCTCTCCCTCACTCTCTCTCCCTCACTCTCTCCCTCACTCTCTCCCTCACTGTCCCTCACTCTCTCCCTCACTCTCTCTCTCACTCTGTGTCTCTGTGTCTGATCCCTCCCTCACTCTCTCTCCCTCACTCTCTCCCTCACTCTCTCTCCCTCACTCTCTCCCTCACTCTCTCCCTCACCTCTCTCCCTCACTCTCTCCCTCACTCTCTCTCCCTCACTCTCTCCCTCACTCTCTCCCTCACTCTCTCTCTCACTCTGTGTCTCTGTGTCTGATCCCTCCCTCACTCTCTCTCCCTCACTCTCTCTCTCACTCTCTCTCTCACTCTCTCTCCCTCACTCTCTCTCTCACTCTGTGTCTCTGTGTCTGATCCCTCCCTCACTCTCTCTCCCTCACTCTCTCCTCACTCTCTCCCTCACTCTCTCTCCCTCACTCTCTCTCCTCACTCTCTCCCTCACTCTCTCTCTCACTCCTGTGTCTCTGTGTCTGATCCCTCCTTCACTCTCTCCCTCACTCTCTCCCTCACTCTCTCCCTCACTCTCTCCCTCACTCTCTCCCTCACTCTCTCCCTCACTCTCTCCCTCACTCTCTCTCCCTCACTCTCTCCCTCACTCT
>JANJGN010003524.1:25000-27500 GCA_026770705.1 Isurus oxyrinchus | reverse complement strand
TCTGAATCTCAATCCAATCCCAATCTGAATCCCAATCCCAATCCCAATCCCAATCCCAATCTCAATCCCAATGCCAATCTCAATCCCAGTCCCAATCTGAATCCCAATCCCAATCCCAATCTGAGTCCCAATCTCAATCCCAATGCCAATCTCAATCCCAATCTGAATCCCAATCCCAATCCCATTCCCAATCTGAATCCCAATCCCAATCCCAATCTGAATCCCAATCCCAATCTGAATCCCAATCCCAATCTCAATCTCAATCCCTATCCCAATCTCAATTTGAATCCCAATACCAATCCCAATCTGAATCCCAATCCCAATCTCAATCTCAATCCCTATCCCAATCCCAATTTGAATCCCAATACCAATCCCAATCCCAATCCCAATCCCAATCTGAATCCCAATCCCAATCCCAATCTCAATCCCAATCCCAATCCCAATCTCAATCCCAATTCCAATCTGAATCCCAATCCCAATCCCAATCTGAATCCCAATCCCGATCCCAATCCCAATTCCAAACCTAGTCTCAATCCCAAATCTCAATTCCAATCCCTAACTCTATCACCAATCCCAACCCCAATCTCAATCACCAATCCCAAATCCCAGTCTCAATCCTAAATCCCAATCCTAACTCCAGTCTCAATCCCAAATCTCAATCCCAATCCCCAATCTCAGTCCAAACTGTCAATCTGAATCCCAAATCCCGATCCCGATCCCAATCCCGATTCCAAATCCCGATCCCAATCGCAATCCCAATCCCAATCCCAATCGCAATCCCAATCCCAATCCCAATCCCGATCCTGATCCCAATCCCAAACCCAAACCCAATCCCGATCCCGATCCCTATCCCGACCCCGATCCCGATCCCAATCCCAAACACAATCGCAATCCCAAATCCCAATCCGGAGCCCAATCCCTATCCCGATCCCGACCCCGACCCCGATCCGGATCCCGATCCGGATCCCAGTGTGCAGTCGGATCTGGGCTGGGCCGGGATGGAGCCTGGTTAGTGAGTAGCTCTCCGCGCCCGTGATCTGTGCCTCTTACCCAGCACGGTGATGTACGCCCGGCTCGATCCCTCCACCACATCTTCCGGCACCTGGAGGGGGATCTGCTCCTTCACGCTCATCCCTGGAAAGGGGAGGGGATCACAGGTCAGGAACGCCGTGTGGGCCAGCCAGGACCCCAGGTCCAGCTCGGGAACAAACAGCGGGAGTAACAGAGATGTTAACACCGACCCCCCTCACTCCCCGGGGGAGAGACCCCCCTGTCTACAGGACTCTCTGTCCCAGAGATCAACTGGGTCCCACTCCAGAGGGTACAGGGGCTCCCCGCACACACAGAGCCAGTGCTGAGGGGTCCCCCCCTCACTCCCTCACTCTCCCCTCACACACAGAGCCAGTGCTGAGGGTCCCCCCTCACTCACTCTCTCCCTCACACACACAGCCGGTGCTGAGGGTCCCCCCCTCACTCCCTCCTCACACACAGAGCCAGTGCTGAGGGTCCCCCCCTCACTCCCTCACTCTCCCCGCACACACAGAGCCAGTGCTGAGGGTCCCACTCTCACTCGCTCCTCACACACAGAGCCAGTGCTGAGGGTCCCCTCCCTCACTCCCCACTCACACACAGAGCCAGTGCTGAGGGTCCCCCCCCTCACTCCCTCACTCTCCCCTCACACACAGAGCCAGAGTAGCTGAGGGTCCCTCCCTCACTCCCCACTCACACACAGAGCCAGTGCTGAGGG
The DNA here is from genome assembly GCA_026770705.1 of Isurus oxyrinchus. NCBI lineage: Eukaryota > Metazoa > Chordata > Chondrichthyes > Lamniformes > Lamnidae > Isurus > Isurus oxyrinchus. Next base: position 25,753 of record JANJGN010003524.1, on the reverse strand, counting down.
TCCCCCCCTCACTCCTCACTCTCCCCTCACACACAGAGGCCAGTGCTGAGGGTCCCTCCCTCACTCGCTCCTCACACACAGAGCCAGTGCTGAGGGTCCCTCCCTCACTCCCTCACTCACTCCCTCACACACAGACCCAGTGCTGAGGGTCCCTCCCTCACTCCCCCTCACACACAGAGCCAGTGCTGAGGGTCCCTCCCTCAGTCCCTCCTCACACACAGAGCCAGTGCTGAGGGTCCCTCCCTCACTCCCTCACTCCCTCCTCACACACAGAGCTAGTGCTGAGGGTCCCTCCCTCACTCCCTCTCCCCCCCTCACACACAGAGCCAGTGCTGAGGGTCACTCTCTCACTCCCTCACTCCCTCCTCACACACAGAGCCAGTGCTGAGGGTCCCCTCCCTCACTCACTCCCTCACACACAGAGCCAGTGCTGAGGGTCCCTCCCTCACTCCCTCCTCAAACACAGAGTCAGTGCTGAGGGTCCCTCCCTCACTCCCTCACTCTCCCCTCACACACAGAGCCGGGGCTAAGGGTCCCTCCCTCACTCCCTCACTTCCTCACACACAGAGCCAGTGCTGAGGGTCCTCCCTCACTCCCTCCTCACACACAGAGCCAGTGCTGAGGGTCCCTCCCTCACTCCCTCACTCTCCCCTCACACACAGAGCCAGTGCTGAGGGTCCCTCCCTCACTCCCTCACACACAGAGCCGGGCTAAGGGTCCTCCCTCACTCCCTCACTCCCTCCTCACACACAG
>JANJGN010003524.1:0-20000 GCA_026770705.1 Isurus oxyrinchus | reverse complement strand
CTAAAAGATTAATGAGGAGGGAATAATTAAGGTGGAACAGAGAGCGAGGCAGAAATGTAAAAAAAAACAGAGAGTAAAAGTCTCTATAATATTGAAAACAGAAGCGAGTTAAGGAAAGAGGAAGCGAGCCCAGGATTGTATCGCATGGGGCAGCAGGGTTAGAGGGGCTGAGTGGCCTTGTCCGGCTCCGTGTCTGTCTGTTCAGACGGGCCAGAGACCTGGAGCGGGATCCGAAACTGACCTTGATCAGCAGGGCTTTGCGAATGACATCAATGGCTCCTTTGTCCGGGACAGTGACCACCTCGTTCCCACAGGGAGTGTCCGAGGGGATGGACTCAGCTCGAACGGTGATATTGTGTTCACCTGGATCAAGGAGAGAGAGAGAGATAGATCGATAGAGAGACAACTGGACAGGGATGGGGAGCAGGAACCCGGGCTGATTCACACCCCCCCCTCCCTAACCCAGGGGTCAGTGGACAGGGATGGGGAGCAGGAACCCGGGCTGATTCACACCCCTCCCTAACCCAGGGGTCAGTGGACAGGGATGGGGAGCAGGAACCCGGGCTGATTCACACCCCTCCCTAACCCAGGGGTCAGTGGACAGGGATGGGGAGCAGGAACCCGGCTGATTCACACCCCTCCCTAACCCAGGGGTCAGTGGACAGGGATGGGGAGCAGGAACCCGGGCTGATTCACACCCCTCCCTAACCCAGGGGTCAGTGGACAGGGATGGGGAGCAGGAACCCGGGCTGATTCACACCCACCCCTCCCTAACCCAGGGGTCAGTGGACAGGGATGGGGAGCAGGAACCCGGGCTGATTCACACCCCCCTCCCTAACCCAGGTGTCAGTGGACAGGGATGGGGAGCAGGAACCCGGGCTGATTCACACCCCCCTCCCTAACCCAGGGGTCAGTGGACAGGGATGGGAGCAGGAACCCGGGCTGATTCACACCCCCCCCTCCCTAACCCCAGGGGTCAGTGGACAGGGATGGGGAGCAGGAACCCGGGCTGATTCACACCCCCCCTCCCTAACCCAGGGGTCAGTGGACAGGGATGGGGAGCAGGAACCCGGGCTGATTCACACCCACCCTCCTAACCCAGGGGTCAGTGGACAGGGATGGGGAGCAGGAACCCGGGCTGATTCACACCCCTCCCTAACCCAGGGGTCAGTGGACAGGGATGGGGAGCAGGAACCCGGGCTGATTCACACCCCCCTCCCTAACCCAGGGGTCAGTGGACAGGGATGGGGAGCAGGAACCCGGGCTGGTTCATTGCAGCGTGGACCAGGCTGGAGCCTGGGCGTTGGGTTAATGACTGACCCAGTTTGGTAGCCTCTAGTTTCCAGCTGATTGTCACACTGTCCTTGGAGCAGACACAGCTCTTGTACTCATTGCTGCTTTCTGCGTTCACGTTGAATCCTTGCGCCTCGATGAGTTTGACCTTCACCTGAAAGACGGAATGGGACAGGAAGGCGTTAAGTTCCCTGAGGAACAGAATCACAGGCAGATCTCTCCCAGCTCCTAGGCAAACGTCAATCCCTGTCCATCGGGAACAAGGCAAACCCCAACTGGGTTGGGGGGGGTCAAACCCAGCGCCAAGGGACGATGGTTGTGGTGGTCGGAGATCAGTCACCTCAGCTCCAGGACGTGGCTGCAGGAGTTCCCCGGGGTGAGAGTCCTCGGCCCAACCGTCTCCAGCTGCTTCCTCAACGACCGTCCTTCCGTCACAAGGTCAGAAGCGGGGACGTCGCTGATGGTTACCCAATGTTCAGCACCGTTCGCCACTCCTCAGATACCCATACAGTCCACGTCCAAATGCAGCAAGACCTGGACACAAGTCAGGAGCGGGATGGGACGCTCCTGGATGAGTTGCCAGCTCCACAACACTCGAGAGGCTCGACACCGTCCAGGACAAAGCAGCCCCCCTCCCCCTCCCCTTCTCCATCAACACCCCCCCCCATCCACAAACACTCACTCCCTACACCACCAGCGAAGCACAGTAGCAGCGGCGTGTGTACCGTCTACAAGAGGCACTGCAGCAACTCGCCAAGGCTCCTTCGACAGCGCCGCCCGAACCCACCACCTCTACCGTCTAGAAGGACCAGGGCAGCAGACGCATGGGAACACCCACCACCTGGACGTTCCCCCTCCGAGACCCTCACCGTCCCGACTTGGGAATATATCGGGAGCTCCTTCACTGTCGCTGGGTCCAAATCCTGGAACTCCCTCCCTAACAGCGCCGTGGGTGCTACCTACACCACACGGACAAAATCCTGGAACTCCCTCCCTAACAGCGCCGTGGGTGTACCTACACCACAGGGACAAAATCCTGGAACTCCCTCCCTAACAGCGCCGTGGGTGTACCTACACCACAGGGACAAAATCCTGGAACTCCCTCCCTCACAGCGCTGTGGGGTGTACCTACACCACAGGGACAAAATCCTGGAAACTCCCTCCCTAACAGCACTGTGGGTGTACCTACACCACAGGGACAAAATCCTGGAACTCCCTCCCTAACATCACTGTGGGTGTACCTACACCACAGGGACAAAATCCTGGAACTCCCTCCCTAACAGCGCCGTGGGTGTACCTACACCACACACGGGGACAAAATCCTGGAACTCCCTCCCTAACAGCGCCGTGGGTGTACCTACACCACACGGACAAAATCCTGGAACTCCCTCCCTAACAGCGCCATGGGTGTACCTACACCACACGGACAAAATCCTGGAACTCCCTCCCTAACAGCGCCGTGGGTGTACCTACACCCACACACATCACAGACACACACACACACACACACACATCCACACCACACCCCACACCCTCATACACACACACCCCTCATACACACACTCCTTCACAAACACTCACTCACACACACATACACACACCGAAACACACACCCACACACACACACCCACACACACACACACACCCACCCTCATACACGCACACCCACACACACTCACACCCACACAGACACACACACACACACCCACACACACACACACACACACAGACACACCCACACACACAATACACACACCCATACACACACACACACCCACACAGACAGACACACACACACCCACACACACACACACACACACAGACACACCCACACACACACCCTCATACACACACCCATACACACACACACACACACAAACTCACACACACCCACACACACCCCCCTCCTCCACACACACACACACACACACCCCCCTCCACACACACACACACACACACACACACACACACAAACACACGCACACTCCCACCCGCACACTAACAGACACACACACTAACACACAAACACACACAGACACAAACACACACACCCTCATACACGCACACCCACACACACACACACACACACACACACACACACACACACAAACACACGCACACTCCCACCCGCACACTAACAGACACACACACTAACACACAAACACACACAGACACAAACACACACACCCTCATACACGCACACCCACACACACACACACACACACACACACTCAAACTCACACATACCCACACACACCCCCCCCACACACACACACACAAACACACCCACACTCCAGACACACACTAACAGACAAACACACACAAACACACACACACACAGACACAAACACACACAGACACAAACATACAGACAAATACACACACACACAAACAAACACACACACACAAATACATACACACTAACACTACACATACACACACACAAAAACACTCACAAACACAAACAGGCAAACACAGACTCACACTCTGTCTCTCTCTCTTACACACATACTCAAACTCTCTATTACACACAGACAGACATACAAACACAGACAGGCAGACATACACACAGACACAAACACACACAGATACAAACACACACACAAACACACACACACAAACACTCACAAACACACACACACTAACACTACACATACACACACACACACTCACACACACAAACAGGCACACACTGTCTCTCTCTCAGACACTCTCTCACCCAGCGACACACACACACAAACAGACAGACAGACACACTCAAACACAAACAGGCACACACAGACACACACTGTCTCTCTCTCTTACACACATAATCAAACTCTCTCTCTCTCACACAGAGACACATACACACACACACTCTCTCTCTCGCACACATACACATGCACACTCACTCTCTCACAGAGACACAAACACATACACACATGCACATACATTTGCACACTCTCTCTCACAGAGACACAAACACACACACTCACACACACATACTCTTGCACACTCACTCTCTCACAGAGACACATACACATACACACACTCTCTCTCTCGCACACAGACACATGCACACACACTCTCTCGCACACATACACATGCACACTCACTCTCTCACAGAGACACATACACACAGTCTCTCTCTCGCACACAGACACATGCACACACTCTCTCTCGCACACATACATTTGCGCACACACTCTCTCACAGAGACACATACATATCCACACACTCTCTCTCTCGCACACATACACTTGTACACTCACTCTCAGAGGCACAAACACATACACATACACGCACATACACTTGCACACTCACTCTCTCACAGAGACACATACACATCCACACACTCTCTCTCTCGCACACAGACACATGCACACACTCTCTCTCACACATACACTTGTACACTCACTCTCTCACAGAGACACAAACACACACACTCACACACACATACACTTGCACACTCACCCTCTCACAGAGACACATACACATACACACAGTCTCTCTCTCGCACACAGACACATGCACACTCACTCTCTCTCACACACATACACTTGCACACTCACTCTCTCACAGAGACACAAACACACACACTCACACACACATACACTTGCACACTCACTCTCTCACAGAGACACATACACATACACACACTCTCTCTCGCACACATACACATGCACACACTCTCTCTCGCACACATACACTTGCACACTCACTCTCTCACAGAGACACAAACACATACACACACACTCACACACATACACTTGCACACTCACTCTCTCACAGAGACACATACACACACACTCACACACATACACCTGCACACTCACTCTCTCACAGAGACACATACATATCCACACACTCTCTCTCTCGCACACATACACATGTACACACTCTCTCTCGCACAAATACACTTGCACACTCACACTCTCACAGAGACACATACACACGCACACACTCTCTCTCGCACACATACACTTGCACACACACTCTCTCACAGAGACACATACACATACACACACTCTCTCTCTCGCACACATACACATGCACACACTCTCTTGCACACATACACTTGCACACTCACTCTCTCACAGAGACACAAACACATACACACACACGCACATACACTTGCACACTCACTCTCTCACAGAGACACATACACATACACACACTCTCTCTCTCGCACACATACACATGCACACACTCTCTCTCGCACACATACACTTGCACACTCACTCTCTCACAGAGACACATACACACACACACTCTCTCTCTCGCACACAGACACATGCACACACTCTCTCTCACACACATACATTTGCACACTCACTCTCTCACAGAGACACATACATATTCACACACACTCTATCTTGCACACATACACATGCACACTCACTCTCTCAGAGACACATACACATACACACACACTCTCTCTCGCACACATACACTTGCACACTCACTCTCTCACAGAGACACATACATATCCACACACTCTCTCTCTCGCACACATACACATGTACACACTCTCTCTCGCACAAATACACTTGCACACTCACACTCTCACAGAGACACATACACACGCACACACTCTCTCTCGCACACATACACTTGCACACTCACTCTCTCACAGAGACACATACACATACACACACTCTCTCTCTCGCACACATACACATGCACACACTCTCTTGCACACATACACTTGCACACTCACTCTCTCACAGAGACACAAACACATACACACACACGCACATACACTTGCCCACTCACTCTCTCACAGAGACACATACACATACACACACTCTCTCTCTCGCACACATACACATGCACACACTCTCTCTCGCACACATACACATGCACACACTCTCTCTCGCACACATACACTTGCACACACTCTCTCTCGCACACATACACATGCACACACTCTCTCTCGCACACATACACTTGCACACTCACTCTCTCACAGAGACACATACACACACACACTCTCTCTCTCGCACACAGACACATGCACACACTCTCTCTCGCACACATACACTTGCACACTCACTCTCTCACAGAGACACAAACACATACACACACACGCACATACACTTGCACACTCACTCTCTCACAGAGACACATACATATCCACACACTCTCTCTCGCACACATACACATGCACACTCACTCTCTCACAGAGACACATACATATCCACACACTCTCTCTCGCACACATACACATGCACACACTCGCTCGCACACATACACTTGCACACACTCTCTCTCTCGCACACATACACATGCACACAGTCTCTCTCGCACACATACACTTGCACACTCACTCTCTCACAGAGACACATACACATACACACACTCTCTCTCTCGCACACATACACATGCACACACTCTCTCTCGCACACATACACTTGCACACTCACTCTCTCACAGAGACACAAACACATACACACACACGCACATACACTTGCCCACTCACTCTCTCACAGAGACACAAACACATACACACACACGCACATACACTTGCACACTCACTCTCTCACAGAGACACATACATATTCACACACTCTCTCTCGCACACATACACATGCACACACTCGCTCGCACACATACACTTGCACACACTCTCTCTCTCGCACACATACACATGCACACAGTCTCTCTCGCACACATACACTTGCACACTCACTCTCTCACAGAGACACATACACATACACACACTCTCTCTCTCGCACACATACACATGCACACACTCTCTTGCACACATACACTTGCACACTCACTCTCTCACAGAGACACAAACACATACACACACACGCACATACACTTGCACACTCACTCTCTCACAGAGACACATACACATGCACACACTCTCTCTCGCACACATAAACATGCACACACTCTCTCTCACACACATACACTTGCACACTCACTCTCTCACAGAGACACATACATATTCACACACTCTCTCTCGCACACATACACATGCACACACTCGCTCGCACACATACACTTGCACACACTCTCTCTCTCGCACACATACACATGCACACAGTCTCTCTCGCACACATACACTTGCACACTCACTCTCTCACAGAGACACAAACACATACACACACACGCACATACACTTGCACACTCACTCTCTCACAGAGACACATACACACGCACACACTCTCTCTCGCACACATACACTTGCACACACACTCTCTCACAGAGACACATACACATACACACACTCTCTCTCTCGCACACATACACATGCACACACTCTCTTGCACACATACACTTGCACACTCACTCTCTCACAGAGACACAAACACATACACACACACGCACATACACTTGCACACTCACTCTCTCACAGAGACACATACACATGCACACACTCTCTCTCGCACACATAAACATGCACACACTCTCTCTCACACACATACACTTGCACACTCACTCTCTCACAGAGACACATACACATACACACACACTCTCTCTTGCACACATACACATGCACACACTCTCTCTCGCACACATGCACTTGCACACTCACTCTCTCGCACACATACACATGCACACACTCTCTCTCGCACACATACACTTGCACACTCACTCTCTCACAGAGACACATACACATACACACACTCTCCCTCGCACACATACACACGCACAAACTCTCTCTTGCACACATACACTTGCACACTCACTCTCTCACAGAGACACAAACACATACACACACACACACATACACTTGCACACTCACTCTCTCACAGAGACACATACATATCCACACACTCTCTCTCTCACACATACACTTGCACACTCACTCTCTCACAGAGACACATACACATACACACACTTTCTCTCTCGCACACAGACACATGACACACTCTCTCTCACACACATACACTTGCACACTCACTCTCTCACAGAGACACATACATATCCACACACTCTCTCTCGCACACATACACATGTACACACTCTCTCACAGAGACACAAACACATACACACACACACACATACACTTGCACACACACTCTCTCACAGAGACACATACATATCCACACACTCTCTCTCGCACACATACATATTCACACACTCTCTCTCTCGCACACATACACATGCACGCACTCTCTCTCGCACACATACACTTGCACACTCACTTTCTCACAGAGACACAAACACACACACTCACACACACATACACTTGCACACTCACTCTCTCACAGAGACACATACACATACACACACTCACTCTCTCACAGAGACACATACACATGCACACACTCTCTTGCACACATACACTTGCACACTCACTCTCTCACAGAGACACAAACACACACACTCACACACACATACACTTGCACACTCACTCTCTCACAGAGACACATACACATACACACGGTCTCTCTCTCTCGCACACAGACACATGCACACACTCTCTCTCACGGAGACACACAAACACACACACTCACAAACAAATACACTTGCAGAAACACGTACACACACACACTCTCACACACATACACACACACACACACACACACACACACGTACACGTGCACACTCACTCTGACAGTCACGCACACAGGGAGCAGTAGGGCTTCTGACGCCTCCTCCCACAGTCGATAAGCTGGCCAGCTCACTCACCATGATGCAGCTCTTCAGGAAGTTGAAGACCTTGGCCTTGAGCGTGAACACCTCAGTCCTGATGACGGAGTAGGGCAGACCCAGCTCCACGAAGAAGGGTTTAAAGGCGTTGAAGGAGACAGTCTCCGATATACCGAATCCGGCAGCTCCAGTACAGAAGGTGCTGCCCTTCCATTCAGTGATCGAATCAGGAACAGTGAGAGGGAGCGAGGCACTCCCAGAGGATCTGACACAGGAAGGGGAGAGTTAGAGATCGGGGCAAAACAGCTCTCCCTCAGTACTGACCCTCCAACAGTGCGGCTCTCCCTCAGTACTGACCCTCCAACAGTGCGGCTCTCCCTCAGTACTGACCCTCCGACAGTGCGGCACTCCCTCAGTACTGACCCTCCGACAGTGCGGCGCTCCCTCAGTACTGACCCTCCGACAGTGCAGCACTCCCTCAGTACTGACCCTCCGACAGTGCGGCACTCCCTCAGTACTGACCCTCCGACAGTGCAGCTCTCCCTCAGTACTGACCCTCCGACAGTGCGGCGCACCCTCAGTACTGACCCTCCAACAGTGCGGCTCTCCCTCAGTACTGACCCTCCGACAGTGCAGCACTCCCTCAGTACTGACCCTCCGACAGTGCGGCACTCCCTCAGTACTGACCCTCCGACAGTGCGGCTCTCCCTCAGTACTGACCCTCCGACAGTGCAGCACTCCCTCAGTACTGACCCTCCCACAGTGCAGCTCTCCCTCAGCACTGACCCTCCGACAGTGCGGCACTCCCTCAGTACTGACCCTCCGACAGTGCAGCACTCCCTCAGTACTGACCCTCCGACAGTGCGGCACTCCCTCAGTACTGACCCTCCGACAGTGCGGCTCTCCCTCAGTACTGACCCTCTGACAGTGCGGCGCTCCCTCAGCACTGACCCTCTGACAGTGCGGCTCTCCCTCAGTACTGACCCTCTGACAGTGCGGCTCTCCCTCAGTACTGACCCTCCGACCGTGCAGCACTCCCTCAGTACTGACCCTCCAACAGTGCAGCACTCCCTCAGCACTGACCCTCCAAAAGTGCGGCTCTCCCTCAGTATTGACCCTCTGACAGTGCGGCACTCCCTCAGTACTGACCCTCTGATAGTGCGGCACTCCCTCAGTACTGACCCTCTGACAGTGCGGCTCTCCCTCAGTCCTGACCCTCCGACAGTGCGGCACTCCCTCAGTACTGACCCTCTGACAGTGCGGCTCACCCTCAGTACTGACCCTCCGACAGTGCGGCACTCCCTCAGTACTGACCCTCCGACAGTGCGGCACTCCCTCAGTACTGACCCTCCGACAGTGCAGCTCTCCCTCAGCACTGACCCTCCGACAGTGCAGCACTCCCTCAGTACTGACCCTCCCACAGTGCGGCACTCCTTCAGTACTGACCCTCCGACAGTGCGGCTCTCCCTCAGTACTGACCCTCCGACAGTGCGGCACTCCCTCAGTACTGACCCTACGACAGCGCGGCTCTTCCTCAGTACTGACCCTCCAACAGTGCAGCACTCCCTCAGTACTGACCCTCCAACAGTGCAGCACTCCCTCAGCACTGACCCTCCAAAAGTGCTGCTCTCCCTCAGTATTGACCCTCTGACAGTGCGGCACTCCCTCAGTACTGACCCTCTGATAGTGCGGCACTCCCTCAGTACTGACCCTCTGACAGTGCGGCTCTCCCTCAGTCCTGACCCTCCGACAGTGCGGCACTCCCTCAGTACTGACCCTCTGACAGTGCGGCTCACCCTCAGTACTGACCCTCCGACAGTGCGGCACTCCCTCAGTACTGACCCTCCGACAGTGCGGCACTCCCTCAGTACTGACCCCTCCGACAGTGCAGCTCTCCCTCAGCACTGACCCTCCGACAGTGCAGCACTCCCTCAGTACTGACCCTCCCACAGTGCGGCACTCCTTCAGTACTGACCCTCCGACAGTGCGGCTCTCCCTCAGTACTGACCCTCCGACAGTGCGGCACTCCCTCAGTACTGACCCTACGACAGCGCGGCTCTTCCTCAGTACTGACCCTCCGACAGTGCGGCGCTCCCTCAGTACTGAACCTCCGACAGTGCGGCACTCCCTCAGTACTGACCCTCCGACAGTGTGGCACTCCCTCAGTACTGACCCTCCGACAGTGCGGCTCTCCCTCAGCACTGACCCTCCGACAGTGCAGCTCTCCCTCAGTACTGACCCTCCGACAGTGCAGCACTCCCTCAGCACTGAACCTCCAACAGTGTGGCACTCCCTCAGTACTGACCCTCCGACAGTGCGGCTCTCCCTCAGTACTGACCCTCTGACACTGCAGCATTCCCTCAGTACTGACCCTCCGACAGTGCGGCTCTCCCTCATTACTGACCCTCCGACAGTGCGGCTCTCCCTCAGTACTGACCCTCCGACAGTGTGGCACTCCCTCAGTACTGACCCTCCGACAGTGCGGCGCACCTTCAGCACTGACCCTCCGACAGTGCGGCACTCCCTCAGTACTGACCCTCCGACAGTGCAGCGCAACCTCAGCACTGACCCTCCGACAGTGCGGCTCTCCCTCAGTACTGACCCTCCGACAGTGCAGCACTCCCTCAGTACTGAGCCTCTGACAGTGCGGCACTCCCTCAGTACTGACCCTCCGACAGTGCAGCTCTCCCTCAGTACTGACCCTCCGACAGTGCGGCGCACCCTCAGTACTGACCCTCCAACAGTGCGGCTCTCCCTCAGTACTGACCCTCCGACAGTGCAGCACTCCCTCAGTACTGACCCTCCGACAGTGCGGCACTCCCTCAGTACTGACCCTCCGACAGTGCTGCTCTCCCTCAGTACTGACCCTCCGACAGTGCAGCACTCCCTCAGTACTGACCCTCCCACAGTGCAGCTCTCCCTCAGCACTGACCCTCCGACAGTGCGGCACTCCCTCAGTACTGACCCTCCGACAGTGCAGCACTCCCTCAGTACTGACCCTCCGACAGTGCGGCACTCCCTCAGTACTGACCCTCCGACAGTGCGGCTCTCCCTCAGTACTGACCCTCTGACAGTGCGGCGCTCCCTCAGTACTGACCCTCTGACAGTGCGGCTCTCCCTCAGTACTGACCCTCCGACCGTGCAGCACTCCCTCAGTACTGACCCTCCAACAGTGCAGCACTCCCTCAGCACTGACCCTCCAAAAGTGCGGCTCTCCCTCAGTATTGACCCTCTGACAGTGCGGCACTCCCTCAGTACTGACCCTCTGATAGTGCGGCACTCCCTCAGTACTGACCCTCTGACAGTGCGGATCTCCCTCAGTCCTGACCCTCCGACAGTGCGGCACTCCCTCAGTACTGACCCTCTGACAGTGCGGCTCTCCCTCAGTACTGACCCTCCGACAGTGCGGCACTCCCTCAGTACTGACCCTCCGACAGTGCGGCACTCCCTCAGTACTGACCCTCCGACAGTGCAGCTCTCCCTCAGCACTGACCCTCCGACAGTGCAGCACTCCCTCAGTACTGACCCTCCCACAGTGCGGCACTCCCTCAGTACTGACCCTCCGACAGTGCAGCACTCCCTCAGTACTGACCCTCCCACAGTCCAGCTCTCCCTCAGCACTGACCCTCCGACAGTGCGGCTCTCCCTCAGCACTGACCCTCCGACAGTGCGGCTCTCCCTCAGTACTGACCCTCCGACAGTGCGGCTCTCCCTCAGTACTGACCGTCCGACAGTGCGGCAATCCCTCAGCACTGACCGTCCGACAGTGCGGCTCTCCCTCAGTACTGACCCTCCGACAGTGCTGCTCTCCCTCAGTACTGACCCTCCGACAGTGCGGCACTCCCTCAGTACTGACCCACCAACAGTGCGGCGCTCCCTCAGCACTGACCCTCCGACAATGCGGCACTCCCTCAGTACTGACCCTCTGACAGTGTGGCTCTCCCTCAGTACTGACCCTCCGACAGTGCGGTTCTCCCTCAGTATTGACCCTCTGACAGTGCGGCACTCCCTCAGTACTGACCCTCTGATAGTGCGGCACTCCCTCAGTACTGACCATCTGACAGTGCGGCTCTCCCTCAGTCCTGACCCTCCGACAGTGCGGCACTCCCTCAGTACTGACCCTCTGACAGTGCGGCTCACCCTCAGTACTGACCCTCCGACAGTGCGGCACTCCCTCAGTACTGACCCTCCGACAGTGCGGCACTCCCTCAGTACTGACCCTCCGACAGTGCAGCTCTCCCTCAGCACTGACCCTCCGACAGTGCAGCACTCCCTCAGTACTGACCCTCCCACAGTGCGGCACTCCTTCAGTACTGACCCTCCGACAGTGCGGCTCTCCCTCAGTACTGACCCTCCGACAGTGCGGCACTCCCTCAGTACTGACCCTACGACAGCGCGGCTCTTCCTCAGTACTGACCCTCCGACCGTGCAGCACTCCCTCAGTACTGACTCTCCAACAGTGCAGCACTCCCTCAGCACTGACCCTCCAAAAGTGCGGCTCTCCCTCAGTATTGACCCTCTGACAGTGCGGCACTCCCTCAGTACTGACCCTCTGATAGTGCGGCACTCCCTCAGTACTGACCCTCTGACAGTGCGGCTCTCCCTCAGTCCTGACCCTCCGACAGTGCGGCACTCCCTCAGTACTGACCCTCTGACAGTGCGGCTCACCCTCAGTACTGACCCTCCGACAGTGCGGCACTCCCTCAGTACTGACCCTCCGACAGTGCGGCACTCCCTCAGTACTGACCCTCCGACAGTGCAGCTCTCCCTCAGCACTGACCCTCCGACAGTGCAGCACTCCCTCAGTACTGACCCTCCCACAGTGCGGCACTCCTTCAGTACTGACCCTCCGACAGTGCGGCTCTCCCTCAGTACTGACCCTCCGACAGTGCGGCACTCCCTCAGTACTGACCCTACGACAGCGCGGCTCTTCCTCAGTACTGACCCTCCGACAGTGCGGCGCTCCCTCAGTACTGAACCTCCGACAGTGCGGCACTCCCTCAGTACTGACCCTCCGACAGTGTGGCACTCCCTCAGTACTGACCCTCCGACAGTGCGGCTCTCCCTCAGCACTGACCCTCCGACAGTGCAGCTCTCCCTCAGTACTGACCCTCCGACAGTGCAGCACTCCCTCAGCACTGAACCTCCAACAGTGTGGCACTCCCCTCAGTACTGACCCTCCGACAGTGCGGCTCTCCCTCAGTACTGACCCTCTGGCACTGCAGCACTCCCTCAGTACTGACCCTCCGACAGTGCGGCTCTCCCTCATTACTGACCCTCCGACAGTGCGGCTCTCCCTCAGTACTGACCCTCCGACAGTGCGGCACTCCCTCAGTACTGACCCTCCGACAGTGCGGCGCACCTTCAGCACTGACCCTCCGACAGTGCGGCACTCCCTCAGTACTGACCCTCCGACAGTGCAGCGCAACCTCAGCACTGACCCTCCGACAGTGCGGCTCTCCCTCAGTACTGACCCTCCGACAGTGCAGCACTCCCTCAGTACTGAGCCTCTGACAGTGCGGCACTCCCTCAGTACTGACCCTCCGACAGTGCGGCACTCCCTCAGTACTGACCCTCCGACAGTGCAGCTCTCCCTCAGTACTGACCCTCCGACAGTGCGGCGCACCCTCAGTACTGACCCTCCAACAGTGCGGCTCTCCCTCAGTACTGACCCTCCGACAGTGCAGCACTCCCTCAGTACTGACCCTCCGACAGTGCGGCACTCCCTCAGTACTGACCCTCCGACAGTGCTGCTCTCCCTCAGTACTGACCCTCCGACAGTGCAGCACTCCCTCAGTACTGACCCTCCCACAGTGCAGCTCTCCCTCAGCACTGACCCTCCGACAGTGCGGCACTCCCTCAGTACTGACCCTCCGACAGTGCAGCACTCCCTCAGTACTGACCCTCCGACAGTGCGGCACTCCCTCAGTACTGACCCTCCGACAGTGCGGCTCTCCCTCAGTACTGACCCTCTGACAGTGCGGCGCTCCCTCAGTACTGACCCTCTGACAGTGCGGCTCTCCCTCAGTACTGACCCTCCGACCGTGCAGCACTCCCTCAGTACTGACCCTCCAACAGTGCAGCACTCCCTCAGCACTGACCCTCCAAAAGTGCGGCTCTCCCTCAGTATTGACCCTCTGACAGTGCGGCACTCCCTCAGTACTGACCCTCTGATAGTGCGGCACTCCCTCAGTACTGACCCTCTGACAGTGCGGCTCTCCTCAGTCCTGACCCTCCGACAGTGCGGCACTCCCTCAGTACTGACCCTCTGACAGTGCGGCTCTCCCTCAGTACTGACCCTCCGACAGTGCGGCACTCCCTCAGTACTGACCCTCCGACAGTGCGGCACTCCCCTCAGTACTGACCCTCCGACAGTGCAGCTCTCCCTCAGCACTGACCCTCCGACAGTGCAGCACTCCCTCAGTACTGACCCTCCCACAGTGCGGCACTCCCTCAGTACTGACCCTCCGACAGTGCAGCACTCCCTCAGTACTGACCCTCCCACAGTCCAGCTCTCCCTCAGCACTGACCCTCCGACAGTGTGGCTCTCCCTCAGCACTGACCCTCCGACAGTGCGGCTCTCCCTCAGTACTGACCCTCCGACAGTGCGGCTCTCCCTCAGTACTGACCGTCCGACAGTGCGGCAATCCCTCAGCACTGACCGTCCGAACAGTGCGGCTCTCCCTCAGTACTGACCCTCCGACAGTGCTGCTCTCCCTCAGTACTGACCCTCCGACAGTGCGGCACTCCCTCAGTACTGACCCTCCGACAGTGCTGCACTGCCTCAGTACTGACCCACCAACAGTGCGGCGCTCCCTCAGCACTGACCCTCCGACAATGCGGCACTCCCTCAGTACTGACCCTCTGACAGTGTGGCTCTCCCTCAGTACTGACCCTCCGACAGTGCGGCTCTCCCTCAGCACTGACCCTCCGACAGTGCGGCACTCCCTCAGCACTGACCCTCCGAGTGCTGCTCTCCCTCAGTACTGACCCTCCAACAGTGCGACAGTCCCTCAGTACTGACCCTCTGACAGTGCAGCACTCCCTCAGTACTGACCCTCCGACAGTGCGGCTCTCCCTCAGTACTGACCCTCCGACAGTGCGGCGCTCCCTCAGCACTGACCCTCCGACAGTGCGGCGCTCCCCTCAGTACTGACCCTCCGACAGTGCGGCTCTCCCTCAGTAGCTGACCCTCCGACAGTACGGCGCTCCCTCAGTACTGACCCTCCGACAGTGCGGCTCTCCCTCAGTACTGACCCTCCGACAGTGCGGCTCTCCCTCAGTACTGACCCTCCGACAGTGCAGCACTCCCTCAGTACTGACCCTCCGACAGTGCGGCTCTCCCTCAGTACTGACCCTCCACCAGTGCGGCACTCCCTCAGCACTGACCCTCCGACAGTGCGGCACTCCCTCAGTACTGACCCTCCGACAGTGCGGCTCTCCCTCAGTACTGACCCCTCCGACAGTGCGGCTCTCGCTCAGTACTGACCCTCCAACAGTGCGGCTCTCCCTCAGTACTGACCCTCTGACAGTGCGGCTCTCCCTCAGTACTGACCCTCCGACAGTGCGGCTCTCCCTCAGTACTGACCCTCCGACAGTGCGGCACTCCCCTCAGTACTGACCCTCCGACAGTGCAGCACTCCCTCAGCAGTGATGCTCCGACAGTGCGGCACTCCCTCAGTACTGACCCTCCGACAGTGCGGCACTCCCCTCAGCACTTCCCCTCTCTCCCCCTCCTCCCTCCGTCCCTCCCTCTCCCTCCCTCTCTCCCCCCTTCTCTCTCTGTCCCCCTCACTCACTCTCTCCCCCCCTACTCTCCCTCTCCTCCCTCTCTCTCTCTCTCTCTCTCTCCCTACCCCACCCCCCGAGGGGCTAATCTACCCGGACACGCTCCCTGACACCTCGCCCCTCGCTGAGTCTGTGGCGGGTTGGGGGTGGTGGGGAGGGGCACCGGAGTCCCTCTCGGCTCCTCAGCGCTGTCGCCGCTCGGCGCTGATCGGCTACGGCGGGCTGCGCGGCTCCCGCGAACCAGCTCCTCCACCGATTGACTCACCCGACCGGGACCAGCTGCCAAATCCAGGTCTCCGGGAAGTATTTGCGGACGTCGGTGAAGGGTGCTTGTTCTGGGCTGGACATTCCTGTCCGGACATCCTGACTTGGTGGGGAATGTGCAAAGAATCTGCTGGACATCACTCCGTAGTTCATCACTGAGGGGGGGGGCGAGGGGGTGAGGGGGTGAGGGAGAGAGAGACAGAGAGGTTAGGAACTGAGTGAGGGGTTGAGGAGGAGTCCCCCAGTTTTGGGGAGGGGGAGGGGGTGAGGGTCCCTCAGTTTGAAGGGGAGGGGATGAGGGTCCCTCCGTTTGAGGGGGAGGTGGTGAGGAGTCCCTCAGTTTGAGGGGGGGAGGGGGGTGAGGAGTCCCCTCAGTTTGAGGGGGAGGGGGTGAGGAGTCCCTCAGTTTGAGGGTGAGGTGGTGAGGAGTCCCTCAGTTTGAGGGGGAGGGAGTGAGGAGTCTCTCAGTTTGAGGGGGAGGGGGTGAGGAGTCCCTCAGTTTGAAGGGGAGGGGATGAGGGTCCCTCAGTTTGAGGGGGAGGGGGTGAGGGTCCCTCAGTTTGAGGGGAGAGGGGGGTGAGGGTCCCTCAGTTTGTTTGGGGGGAGGGGGTGAGGGTCCCTCAGTTTGAGGGGGAGGGGGTGAGGGTCCCTCAGTTTGAGGGGAGAGGGGGGGTGAGGGTCCCTCAGTTTGTTTGGGGGGAGGGGGGTGAGGGTCCCTCAGTTTGAGGGGGAGGGGGTGAGGGTCCCTCAGTTTGAGGGGGAGGGGGTGAGGGTCCCTCAGTTTGAGGGGGAGGGGGTGAGGGTCCCTCAGTTTGAGGGGGAGGGGGGGTGAGGGTCCCTCAGTTTGAAGGGGAGGGGTGTGAGGGCTCCTCAGTTTGAGGGGGGAGGGGGTGAGGAGTCCCTCAGTTTGGTGGGGGGGAGGGGGTGAGGGTCCCTCAGTTTGA
The DNA here is from genome assembly GCA_026770705.1 of Isurus oxyrinchus. Taxonomy (NCBI): domain Eukaryota; kingdom Metazoa; phylum Chordata; class Chondrichthyes; order Lamniformes; family Lamnidae; genus Isurus; species Isurus oxyrinchus. Next base: position 2,121 of record JANJGN010003524.1, on the reverse strand, counting down.
GGGGGAGGGGGGTGAGGGTCCCTCAGTTTGAGGGGGGAGGGGGTGAGGAGTCCTTCCGTTTGGTTGGGGGAGGGGATGCGGGTCCCTCCGTTTGAGGGGGGAGGGGGGTGAGGGCTCATCAGTTTGAGGGGGGAGGGGGTGAGGAGTCCCTCAGTTTGAGGGGGAAGGGGTGAGGAGTCCCCTCAGTTTGGTGGGGTGAGGGGGTGAGGGTCCCTCAGTTTGAGGGGGGAGGGGGGTGATGGTCCCTCAGTTTGAGGGGGAGGGTGTGAGGGGTCCCTCAGTTTGAGGGGGAGGGTGTGAGGGTCGCTCCATTTGAGGGGGAGGGGGGGTGAGGGTCCCTCAGTTTGAGGGGGAGGGGGTGAGGGTCCCTCAGTTTGAGGGGGAGGGTGTGAGGGTCCCTCAGTTTGAGGGGGAGGGGGTGAGTGTCCCTTAGTTTGAGGGGGAGGGGGGGTGAGGGTCCCTCAGTTTGAGGGTGAGGGGGTGAGGGTCCCTCAGTTTGAGGGGGGAGGGGGGTGAGGGTCCCTCAGTTTGAGGGGGAGGCTGTGAGTGTCCCTCAGTTTGAGGGGGAGGGGGGGTGAGGGTCCCTCAGTTTGAAGGGGAGGGGGGTGAGGGTCCCTCAGTTTGAGGGGGAGGGGGGGTGAGGGTCCCTCAGTTTGAGGGGAGGGGAGGGGAGCTGTATCCGGACCCCCAGTCTGTACCCCCCCTCCCACCCTGGGCTGCTCACCAATATATTCACTGATCTCACACTCGATGGGTTTCCTGTAGTCGGTGTCTGTCAGAATCTTCAACCCCCCTGTCCTGTCAGGCAGAACAGAGACAGTCATTGGACATGGAGGTGGGAGAGAGAGAGGGATAGAGAGGGAGAGAGAGAGAGAGAGAGTGATAGAGAGGGAGAGAGAGAGAGGGGGAGAGAGTGGGAGAGATAGAGAGAGAGAGTGATAGAGAGGGAGAGATGGAGAGAGGGATAGAGAGGGAGAGATGGAGAGAGAGAGTGATAGAGAGGGAGAGATGGAGATGTAGTCCGTGTCTGTCAGAATCTTCAAACCCCATCTCCTGTCAGGCAGAACAGAGACAGTCATTGGACATGGAGGAGGGAGAGAGAGAGAGGGATAGAGAGGGAGAGAGGGATAGAGAGAGGGATAGAGAGAGAGAGGGATAGAGAAGGAGAGAGAGAGAGGGGGAGAGAGTGGGAGAGATAGAGAGAGAGAGGGATAGAGAGGGAGAGATAGAGAGAGAGAGTGATAGAGAGGGAGAGATGGAGATGTAGTCAGTGTCTGTCAGAATCTTCAACCCCATCTCCTGTCAGGCAGAACAGAGACAGTCATTGGACATGGAGGAGGGAGAGAGAGAGAGGGATAGAGAGGGAGAGAGAGAGAGGGGGGAGAGAGAGGGAGAGATAGAGAGAGTGATAGAGATGGAGAGATAGAGAGAGAGAGGGAGAGATAGAGAGAGAGAGGTATAGAGAGGGAGAGATGGAGAGAGAGAGGGATAGAGAAGGAGAGATAGAGAGAGAGAGTGATAGAGAGGGAGAGATGGAGAGAGAGAGGGATAGAGAGGGAGAGATAGAGAGAGTGATAGAGATGGAGAGATGGAGATGTAGTCCGTGTCTGTCAGAATATTCAACCCCATCTCCTGTCAGGCAGAACAGAGACAGTCATTGGATATGGAGGAGGGAGAGAGAGAGGGATAGAGAGGGAGAGATAGAGAGAGAGAGGGATAGAGAGGGATAGAGAGGGAGAGATAGAGAGGGAGAGAGGGAGAGATAGAGAGAGAGAGTGATAGAGATGGAGAGATGGAGATGTAGTCGGTGTCTGTCAGAATCTTCAACCCCATCTCCTGTCAGGCAGAACAGAGACAGTCATTGGACATGGAGGAGGGAGAGAGAGAGGGATAGAGAGGGAGAGAGAGAGAGAGAGAGGGATAGAGAGGGAGAGAGAGAGAGAGAGAGTGATAGAGATGGAGAGATGGAGATGTAGTCCGTGTCTGTCAGAATCTTCAACCCCATCTCCTGTCAGGCAGAACAGAGACAGTCATTGGACATGGAGGTGGGAGAGAGAGAGGGATAGAGAGGGAGAGAGGGATAGAGAGGGAGAGATAGAGAGAGAGAGAGAGGGATAGAGA